>JAQQZS010000038.1:5010094-5021401 GCA_030068045.1 Platyallabes tihoni
CCGATTTTAGAACACTGAAAACTAACTTAAAAAACAAAAACAAAGAAAAGTTGGTCGGAGCAGTCGTGACGGCAGCCAACCTCACCGGCGCCATCTTGATTAATCCTGATCGTGGGTTAGAGAGGGATTTGCGATTCAGCCTTGTGTTAGGACCTGGTTAGCTTTGTAGCTTGCGTTAGCCATGAACAGAACAACATGGATGGTTCAAAGGCGATTTCGAACAACTTAGACGCAAATTATTATGGAGACAGCGTGTTGTTTAAGATGACACATTGTTATCAGATGTGTTTTCTTTTTTGTGAATGTGGGTTTTGGCAGGCAACTGCTCCTCAGTACTGCAGACCGTACAGACCTACTATTACACATGCCTCAACCAACACTTGGTGTAATTAATGACTGTAGAACACCTGTGACACAGAGTGATAAAAATAGTTAAACATCCCGGAGCTAATATTAAGCTATATCAGCACTCGTGAAATGCCTCTCGTCCAATCAGATTACTCGGTCGGAACTAATTGGTGTGCGGTAGGACTTATGGCATGACATCATCAAGTTGTTAATCATCGTCACACAAAATGGGTACACTGTAAACCCACATAAGTTGGCAAATGATCCGGTCCGCACACAAGCTTGGCACAGGTTTTACACCAGATGCCCTTCAAGACACAACCCTCCCATTTTATCTGGGCTTGGGACAGGAACTTCATCCAGTTGTTGGGAATCGAACCCGGGCCTTTCGCATGTTAGGCGAAACACCTACCACTGAGCCACCAGTACCCTATTGCCCTGATGACATCAGACACAAAATCGCTAGTCTGAAAGATTTTAAGTGGAACTTTAAGGTGACAGTTACTGTTACTTAAGTACTTAAAATATCAAATTTGTTCAGCTTACTTGAAAAGTGTCATTTCTACAAACTCAAAAATACCAAAAAGTTCTAAATACTCATCAAGGTCTATTAATTTGAACTAATGGTAATTATTTAAGTTAACAGTACTCAATATGTTTAATTACTTTGAGCATTAGGGTTTACAGTGTACTTGCTCCAACAGGAAGTTCACCGAGTTGGTATTTCATGATAAGGCTTCAATTATAAAAGTTTAACCAACTTCCCCCCCAAAAAATTTTGCGCTTCTCTCAAAAAAAATTCAATTACAACCTACGGTGTCAGCCATAGTTACCTCTGAGAGAGATAGTCAAGTCCAGCACTGTATATTTATTAAAAGAACATTCATGCTCTGGCAGAAGCCGGAATCAGACTCCCATCAGCACCAGGAACATAATGAGAAGCTCCCCGTGTGCAGAGGTGTGTGAACTTACTGCACAAGTGAAAGGACATGAAACTCAAGTGCTGACAACGAGTGCTGAACAGGCAGTCCCCGCTCTGCCAGAGCTCGGTCGAGAGAACAGTGGACCATCAGTGAGTTCAAGAGCATTAAAAAAAAAAATCGTCCACTGAACATCCCCGAGCATCTTTAACACTACCTTTAGATTGAACTCAGTGATCATCACCCAGCACACCGGTGAGTCTCAAGAGGAGACTGTGCGTGTGTGTGTGTGCTTCAATCCTTTCAATCCTGTCAGTCTGCGATGAAAGAACGTCAGATTACTCTGCATAGCTGTGAAATATTAGAACCTTTAAATTAAGTAAATATTCTTCATGGTTTGTAGGTTCCTACTAACGGTTTTGTTTTCTTCATTAAATAATGTTCTGGATCAGGGCTGAACAGGGATTTTCTTCATTTTGACCCATCTTTCTTGTTTATTTTAAAGGGTCCTAACTCCTTGAATAGTTTATTTAGTCATAGCCTGAGAGACTATCACATACTCGCGTCTTTAAAAATAACTAACATATAATTAAAGTGTTATATTAAACGAATACTTGCATGGGGAGGTGTGACACAACAGGACGCACAAGCCAAGTGTGTCTACAAAATCATATAACTGCACAGAACAGTGTGTTATTTCACTTACACTACTGCACTGCTATCGACTGCAGTGATGTTATTTGTTAAGTAGATGATGATAATTCAATTATTTGTCACATGTACGTCACAGCACTGCGAAATGTTTTTTTCACGTATCCCAGTTGTGAAGCTGGGGTCAGAGCGCAGGGTCAGCCAGATTACAGCACCCCTGGACCAGATAGGGTTACTCAAGGACCCAAGTAACCCCCAGCCTTTTAACCGAGTGAGCCGCCACTGCCCTTCCTAAGTGGATGAAAAGTTGCATGTTGCATTGGTTTGTGAAACGTCCAAGAGACAAGCAACTTTCTGTTCTCCAGGACATTATAACTGAGATAAATAGCTGTTCTCTGATCTGTTTTTTTTCTCTCTTTCTCGCTTTCTGTCTCTCTCTGTGGTTTGCTTTAAAAATACTACAGAGACCATAAACTCTTTGAAAAAGACTTTCCTAAGCTGATAAACATTGCAGCTCATTGTGTGTTATAAATGCCAATTATACATTAGGTTTACTTTGTTAAACAACACCTTTTTTACATTTTAAATCCTGCAATTATTAGGATTAAGATTATGTGGTGTGTCTCTCCGACAAGTCCGTGTGTATCAGCTCGTACTGCAGAAAGTCATATCAGTGCAAAACAGATTTACAGTAATAATAATAATTAAAAGAAACTGTTGGCGCACTGAATGAGGAGCCATACATTGTAGACTTGCTCATGATAAAGTTAATCTTATACTTAATCAGTAAATCATCTAAATCTCCAGTCCAGAAAAACTGTCTGATTTCTCTCTCTCTCTCCTCCAGAGTGTTAATGCAAATGCAAATGAAAGTGTGTTTCAATGTGAATGCTTAGAGAGAAATTAAATTATGTTGAATACTGCTTGTGTTGAAAACTTTGTTTCTAGGTCGTTTTTTGAACAGATGGTTGCGAACGTATTAATCTGAGTGAAAGTACCGCCCCACAATCTGCATTTACAACATTAGGTCTGAATAGCCTTCATGTTCAAGTGGGTGTCGCTTAATAGCTCAAACTTCACTTTTTATCCTTGGTGTGAAACTTTTCTATTTAATTAGATTTTCAAAATAACACAACTGTCTACTGGCATTCAGAGCATTTGGAGGGGGGAAAAAAACAACATAATTTACAGCTTTAAAGTCAATGTGAAATGTTGAATGTTAATGAATGTTCCCCTAATTCTTCACTAGTGAATCACTCAACATGAACGAGAGGGTTAATATTAACTTACGGTTCATAAAACATTGCAGCTGGAACTATCTCTGTAGTAGTATAAGAATATAGCGCACACCTTCTGACCAATCAAGCGTTCAGCCGTACTGTAGTCTAATGTAGCATGATAACAGTATAGAGACTTTTTTTTTAACTTTAAAACTTTAGTACCAATTCTGATCTAGACTCATCACAATGATTAAAATACACACTAAAGTTTCAGACAAGGGGCAAAGTACACAAATCCTGCACATGGTGAAATACCCTAGGTAGCATCTTACTCTAAAGTAAACTTCCTCCATTTACTTTTCAACTTGAGTAAAAGTACAAAGTCGCAACCTTTAAATTTACTTAAGTATCAGCAGTACTGGGCTTGTGTGAGCTTATAGTAGCTTTGAAGTCATAGTAAAAGAGTCTCTCTCTCTCGCTCTCTCTCTCTCTCTCTCTCTCTCGGTCTCTTTGTCTCTCCGCTTTCCGACTGTACACCGGCTGTCTTATGACTGTCTGCAACCATCTCTATTTCTGATTTCAAACACCTGCTACATGATTAAGCATTTCCCAGAGGGAAGGCAAATCAAACAGTTATGCATTACAGTCAACAGGTAGCAATATTAACACTTCAAATACTACATTACATACCACTCTGGATATGTAATAACATTCTATTCAGGAATGTAATAACCAGCGGATATTTGTTGTAGGATGTAGTGAAGTAAAGTTAAAAATGGACCATTAAATAAACCTACTCAAGTAATGTAAAGATACATGAAAACTGTGCTTAAGTACAATAGTGAAGTAGTACTTAGGTACCTTTTTTATCAACTGCAAGTTTCAGAGCTCGTGGGATTCTTCTTGTTCAATCAGGAGTCAGTAAATTCTTTGACCAGAGATCAAACAGTATCTTGTAGTTTATTTTCCTATTATAACTGCCATCAAAGATCCCTGAGAACCGTCCTGGCTGATCTTTAATACTGGGGAGATGGTTGTGTGATGTTCCACAGCATGGGCCAGAGTGTTTCCTTCACAAAATGCTGCAGATTTATCATAATAATAATAATAATAATTATTATTATTATTATTATTATTATTGATTATTATTTATTTTAAAAAATGTGTACAGTATTTTTTTTTTACTTTTCCATTTATTTAGATTCTGACATTGATTTTTTTTTTCTGAATTTGTCCTCAGAGAAGTGGTTCATTATATAAAGCCATAATGCCATAATTAATTATATAAAGTCATTAAGCCATGATGTTATTGCAACACAAACCATTAAACCCAATATTGCGTAGGTTCCCCTTGAGCCAGGGGAGTATACAGAGTCCTACACCCAAATTTTTTACGAGATTTTAAATGATTATGCAAAAATAAATTTTATTCATGTTTAGACATTTTCCGTTTTTTGTCTTTTCCAGGGTTTAAAACCAGTGATTAGGTTCTGTGACTTCATATAAGAAGATCCCCCCACTCTCTTCCAGTTCTGCTCAGCTCTGCTGTTCTCTGGATGGGCGTGGCTCAGCGGGAGCTCATTCGCATAGACACCGAATCAGCGCGTTTGAAGGAGGAGTGAAACAGAGGGAGATTGAGGTATGCGCATTGTCCGAGGGGTGTTTCAGCTGGGGTATTAACACCAGAATACTATTAAGAGTAGTAGAACATGGGACCTTTAAACAATCTAATGTTACATATGTGACACAATTAACCTTAACAGAAATAGATTAGAGTGTAATAGCGCTTTTCTTCTCGTTTGTGATGTGAGCTGGCTAGTGAGAGAGGATTTGGAAATAACTAACTCGGGGAACAAGTGGGCTTAAACAAAAAGTCTATATTTAGACAGACAGACGGATGAGAAAGGATCGTTCTTGAACAGCTTTCAGCAAGAGAGAACACTTTTATAAATTTATCACAGAGCAGAAAACTCAGCTAGACGGAGTTGAAGAAACTTTTTTTTCCCCTTCCCCTAACTCTATCTTTTCTGAGTGAAAACTTTGCTTCATTTTCCACAAGCAGATATGCTTTCAACATCCATCACACTGCAGTTATTTGTAGAAACGCCTTGCAGGTCAGTATCAAATATCGATGAGGTTCTTAGTCGTCTTCAGGAGGACGTAGAGTGGAGCGGCGTACAGAATGACAGAGAAATATCGACATGCCTGGAAAGCACCGCACGGGCCTTGTTTTTTATTTATCTCTTCACTATAGAGTTTTATTCTTTCATTCTGGATAAAGGACTCCCAGAGAGCGGTCTGTGTATGTGTGTGTGTGTGTGTGTGTGTGGAAAAAGTGTTGTGTGGACCGAGCGATGGCGTCGTACACAGCCTTAACGCTCGAGTGTCTTCCCCTGGACATTCACACGCTTCTCCATGTCCCGTCATTGATGTGCTCCCCTCGTTTTTTTATTTATCTGTTTCCCAGAGTGCTGTATTACCTGTCCAGCAGTCTGGCTAGCTCATCCATCACCACACACACACACACACACACACACACACACGCAGACTGGCTGCAGTTCATGAATATATTTCTCACACCTATGATCCTGCATGTTCTGTCACGTCACCTGTCTCCCATCACTGCCTCCTACTGTACAAGTGGGACATACACTACCAGGAAGGACACACACATACACACAGACACACACACACACACACACATGTAGCGGACATGTCCTTAACACAGTCCAACAGGCTTTCTTCTTCTTCTTCTTCTTTTTCTTCTCTGAGTTTAATTGTGTCTTGTTATGCCGTTGTTGTGTCTGCGTTTCGTGTTTGTTTATTTCTCTCAGTAGTTCGACTCAGCCTGCACTCGCACAAATACACAAACACACAAATGAGGAAACGAACGCACACATACACACACATGCACACGCACACACATGCACTCGCACACTCACACACACACACACACACACACACGCAAACAGAGTCATTATCAGGGAAAGAAAGAAAAATAGTTTCTCCAGCGACTCATTTAAGGTAGTGATATTGTTATTATGCAAATACGTGGGATGCAGAGAGTCATTATTTTCGATTGTGTTTGCGGTTCCAGATGAGCAAATCAGCGGTAATTGTGTGCTCAGGCCTGGCGCTCGATGAACCCATCATGGGCCGTGTCACAAGTTCACATTACTGTGATGAATGAATGCAGAGGAATGCAATTCTGTACACACACACACACACAAACACACACACACACACGATACGATACGATTTGCCAGGTAGACATTTTAAATAAATGATTTTTGCATGTTGAGTAAAAAACTGAGACTTCGGGTCAATCAGGTCGATATGGGAGAGTTCTTCATCATCATCATCATCATCATAATAATAATAATAATAATGAGAAAAAGTTAAACTAAAGTCAGAGAAGGAAGATAGAAGGTAAGAAATAAGGGAAAAACTGCAGAAAGTGAGGAATGAATAAATGAAAGAAAGATAAAAGAAAAAAGTAAAAAAAAAAATAAAGGAATATGAGAAAATGAAGAAGGAGAAAAAGGGCAAATCAAGGGAAGATTGAATTACAAGGGGAGAATGAAGGAGGGGAAGAGAAAAAAAAAGAAATAAAGGAGGAAAGGAAAAACATGAAAAAGCATTAAATGAAAGGAGTGAAAGGGAGAAAAATAAACAGGGGAAAGATGGAAGAGGAACAATAATAGGAAACAATAATGAAAAATCTGAAATTGAGGATGGAAAAAGGCATAGAAGGAAGGAAAAAATGAAAACTTGAACAAAAGCAGTAATACAATTATTTTTTAAATAGTGCACAAAAGGAAGAAAGGGATGAGACTTCAGCAAAAAAAGAAAACAATAGGAAGAAAGGAACGTAAGGGGTAAAAGAGAGACCGAAATTAAAGAAGGGAAAAGATTGAGTGCAAAGAAAGAAACAAATCAGAAAGAACAGTATGAAAAGTAGAGAGAAAGGTAAACATGATAGAAGAAAGAAGAGAAAACCTGAACAAAGGGGAAAAAAGACTGGAAAAGTAGGGGTGGGAAGGCAAAAAGAAAAGAGGAAGAATATAAGGAAACAAAAAAAGGAACCTAGCAAGGAAAAGACAATGGGAAAGTTCATTAGTTGGAAAGATGAACAGAACGGAGAAAAGAAGGAGAGAAATAGTGAAAGAGGAACAGAAGGTGAGAGACGGGATCATCATCAGTGCAACTACAGTTCAGTTTGTTGTGTTTTAATGACTTTGTTGTGTTTTTTCTATTCTCCCCCCAACACACACACACACACACACACACACACTCTGCCCTTGTTGCATTTTGAATGTGGTGTCTCAGCTAAAACTGGGACTTAAAAGAGATTTACAATTTTAATAGAGAAACTTCTTCCATCTGGTTCGATCTCTCTCTCTCTCTCTCTCTCTTTCTCTCTCTCTTTCTCCTCACTCCGTCCCTTTCATCGTGGCTGATTGGACCCCCCTGTGCCGGGGGCCCCGACTCCAGCGCCACAGCGCCACACGTGCCATATTAATTAATAAGCACTGCATGGAAAATCAGTTACGCGGAAAAAACAACAACAAACAAACAGAAAGGAGGAGAAGTGGGTCAGATGGACATGAAGAGTACAAGAAGAGTACAAGCTGTAATCTGTGTGTGTGTGTGTGTGTGCTTTTCAGTTACAGTCAGATTTATATGAGGATCATTTTTTTCCCGCTTAACAATACCATTTTTTTGTTGTTTTTTATAAAGAGAAAAAGATACATACTGTATAGAGAGAAGCGCAATTTTAGACATTAAGACAAAGCCTGTTGAACTTTTTTTTTTATTTATTTGGCATTATTTGTCTTGTGCTTATTATTTTTTTTTTGCACAATGTGTGGCCCCGCCCTCAGCAGTCCCGGAGCCAATCAGCTGCTTGCTTTGTAGTCTGTCCATCAAATCTCACTTTCACCCTAGCAACAGTTGTGAAATGCCGCACATAACCCTCTTAAAGCCAAAATTTCGGGAAGCCTCCTTGTCAGGTTTGTGTGTGTGTGTGTGTGTGTGTGTGTGTATTGTTGTTTGTTTGTTCTTTTTTGTTCACATTTTTTTATGTTTTTATTTTTATTATTTTTATTATTGTTGTTGTTGTTGTTGTTGTTAAACTGGCTATTAGACAATAGCAAATAAGCAAGGAACGAATGGACAGAAGGGAGCAGACAGAATAGAAAGAAGAATGTCAACGTGTATCTCCTTAGTTTTTTATGAGGTCATCTAGCTAAGCTCTGAAAAGAAGGAAAGTAACAATTAAGAAACTTAGAAGGATAGAAGGAAAGAAATAAATGGAAAGAAATACAAGTATAGAAAGATTAATTAAAATGTGGAAAGGGGAGAAAAAAGGAAACAATGGAAGAAGAGAATAAAGAAGAATAGAAATAAGGATGGAGGCATGTCTCTCCTAAAGTTTTTTAATTTTTTATTTTTTTTATTATTATTTATTGATTGACTGGTTTTGGTTGATGTCAGTGAAGTGAAAATGGGGAAGTCAAATGGAAACACACACAAATGTATTAATCTATATTTACACTGAGGTAAAATAGCAAAAAAAATATATTTTAGCAAGTGAAAACATCTTGAATCAAGTCAAATTCTCAAGAAATGTCTTAATACAGTATATTATTACAACTATAATAATATAAAATATAAGATCATTAAGCTCATTTCTAGACAAATTGTACTCGTTTTTTTTTAAATGTAAATGTCTTGTTCTATTCGCATAGAATTTTGCTTCTTTCAAGAAATAAATGCTTAAAACTAGCAAAATGATCTGGCAATCGAACAAGACATTTAAACTAAAAACTAGTACAATTTGTCTAAAAATAAACTGAATGATCTTATATTTGGTTTGTTGTAATGATATATTAAGACGTTTCTGGTGAATTTGACTCGATTCAAGGTATTTTCACTTGCTAGCTATCATAGATATTAAAATCTCATAGCGACCTGTGTTTAAAAATAATACCCCTGTACCTGTGGACCAGGACTCTGTAACATTCATCAACCTAAAGACTGAGATGATCGAGGGAACGTCTTCTGCACTGGTGCATTGTGTGATATGGTGTAAGAGGAATAAAACACTTGCGTCTTATCTGCATCACATCATTGAAGCGGGGATTATTTTCCTACAACAGCATGTTTTATTAAAAATTGAATCTGTAAATCTGCCACTTCATGGTCTTTATAAAAAGTCTATATGAAAGTTGATTCTAATCACTCTAACACAGAGAGAATGTGTAATGTTATAGATATTCTACACTTCTTGCTTCATTTAGCTTTTACTTAATTGAAGAAACACACACACACACACACACACACACACTTATAGTAACCATCACAAGACAGCTATTTAAACAAACCCCAAACAATCCAGAAAAGTTGATTTAACATACCCGAGATAGAGACATCACTCCGAAAACATCTATTTGTCGGCATTTATCTAAATTAAAACGATATCCAAGACTCTTTTATCTCCATCCGAGAGACAGCCTCTAAGGGTTACGAATACACTTCACATGTATCTCGCCGCTGTCCCGTACGCGGCTTATTTCATTTAGCTTCAGGGCCTCGTCTTGACGCCTTCACGCCGGTGTTTGGCTTGGCTCCTGTACGAGATGATTAAGCTCACAGAGGCACATTCATCACGAGATAAAAGCGCAATGGAGTTATAACGAACTGATTAATATTGCTAATGTGAAATGACGACGATGTGTTTTTCAGTTAGTCGTTCAGGAGAGAGAGTGAAGCCGACGCCTCGTGTGTTAACATCGTAGTGGTAGCAGAAAAAAAACAGTAAAAGGATAAAAATAATGGCCAAGGTTGACAGATTAATTTATTTAGCAAAATGACCAAAATAAAGATTTCCCCCCCTTTTTTTCAAAAACAAGCAGCAGTAGGATGGTATTTTTGTCTTCTTCTTCTTCGCTTTTCTTTTTTCATCTTGCAAATCATATTCATGACAAGACACATTCCTGAGCGTTTCATTTCAGATCATTTCACCTGGATGTTCTTATAAGCGTCATGATGTTTAGACTCCATCAAAGTTTCCTGCAGGATCTCTCTCCTGATCTCTCGAGATCAAGCGCAGCCACCAGCTCTTATGCAAGCAGCATACCGAAAAAAAAAAAAAAACGAAGGCGCTCTCTATTTAAAGAAACTACAGGAATTGTGTCGAACCTTTAACTGTAAAGAACAAAGTTTCATTGTGACAGAGAAAGCAATTCCTCCTCAATTATCTCAACTCCCCACCGCTGATTCCCCTCCGTCGTGCTCCATCAACTAGCCCTATGAGGTCTTTCTCGTCAGAGACAAGAAACAGAGGAAGGAGAAAAAAAAAAAGATATTAATTATATATATTTTTTGAAATGAATACACGGGCAGCGTTCACACCACCTACACTACAGAGCAGGCCGCTCGCCCGGCAAGATTAATCTTCATATCCTCATTGTTAATTATCTCCAGCTTCTTCAAGGTCAAGAAAAAAGGGAGCAAAAGGGAAAAAAAAAAAAAAGGAAATGATATCGGAGCAGGTTTCTAATAAGACTTGAATCATTGTCGGTTTTGTTCAGGCCCGAGTCTCACGCTTAAGGGTCTAGCTTGAAGCTGGTGTCAGTTAATTATGAACACAGAAAGAAAGTCAGCAAGTCAAGATCCATTTCAATTTCATGAAGTAGTAAAAAAAAAAGGCGGGCTATTTCTGCGAGCCAATGAAAATTTGTTTAAAAAAAGAACTCTTAAAAAGAACTTTTATTATAAGTTGGAGATGCTGGATCGTTCTGGATCCGGATTTTGGCAATGAAAACATTGAGTCTGTATCCAGTCGAAGCTGGAGTGCATGAATATGTTTTTGTGTGTGTTTTCTTTCTTAACACAGTGGGAATAATTTCCCGAGCCCACCTTTTGGCTGCGTTTACCTGGCCCAATCACAGACAGCTGCATTGCATTTCATGACCCAATTTCTCTGTTATTATATGCTGCACAGAGGATAATGTGCTTTTGTGTCTTAATAATGCCTGGCTAAGTGGTAATTGCGCTATTGATGCCGTTACAGTATGGCTTTGACACGTCATTATTCACACTTAACTACTTGACCTGGAACAAATGTTAAAGCAATTACCACTAAAAGCACCTCGACGAGGGGA
>JAQQZS010000038.1:5022362-5044354 GCA_030068045.1 Platyallabes tihoni
CTTGCCTCCTGCCTTGATGCCACGTTCACGCACACGCCGACATACACCCGTACAAGTCACACCGAGGGTTCGTGACAGTTAGTTGTATAATTAGTTGGTAAATTAGTTAATGACTTGGTTCGTTGGCTAAATAGTTGGAAAATTAGTTGGTAAATTCGTTGATTTATTAGTTGGTTGGCTGGTTGATTTGATGTTCTTTATTTGGTTGGTTAATTAGATGGTAAATTGAGTGGTTGGCTAACTGGTGTATTAGTTTGTTGGTTGACTGGTTAGTTGGTAAATTACTTGGTTGGATGTTTTTGTTTGGTTGGTTGTGTTTATCATTTGTCTAAGCTATAAAAATGATTTGTTTTAAAAAGTATATTTTTTACATCTTAGTTTGTTGCTTATTTATGCACAGTTGTCTAATTCTTCCAAAAACTTCCTAAATTCGTTTATGGATTTTCTTTATTTTATTTGTTGGTTAGTTATTATTATTAAGTTTTTTTTTTTTTTTTTTTTTTTGCTGAGTTTCACTTTGGTTCAGATGTTTTGTTAGTTTTTTTGTACATTTGGTTGATGTGGTTGGTTTGGTTTGTTACTTACTCAAGATACTGTGTTAGTGGAAGTAACTTAATAAGCGTTGTTCAGAATATCACAATTCTACTTTCAAAATTTCACTTTGACATACAGTATATTTACATATTCAGTAGATAATAATTATTTTCTTTAACTGTCTCTAACTTTATTTTTTATATAAAATAAAAGTGTAAAACAGGGGGCATGAATGATTTACACCCTCTCTCTCTCTCTCTCTCTCTCTCTTTCGATAAAATTTTAAGCAGTACTCATGTCGTTCCTGTTGGTTTTTGCTGGGTGGCTGCCCGGTGCCCTGGGGAGACTGGTGTTTGTCTGTCGAGACCTGAACAAGCGAGGTTAAACAGTGTCATCCTTCCCTCCCCTCATCCAGCCTGACAGTACAGGGAGGGGCGCTGGCCGACCGGGTCGCGTCACATTAATTATGCCAGTAATCACTCATCAAGTCAGCTGCACAGGACCAGCTGCTAACGCTAACGCCTCTCAGCTATGCTGGAATTAGCAGCACACCTCTGGTCATTTAGCTAGCTCAATCAGGCCACCGTGTAGGGTGTGCTCATTTAGACGACTAGCCGCTAGCGTGAGCGCCTTAGCAAGAATGTCAGTGTACATTAACACTATTGATGTAAGAAAGGTCTGAAAAAGCTCGCGTCTTACTGGAGAAGTGTGAGCGAGACAGACCGCAGGTCAGAGGGTTTTCTTCAACACGCTACGACTAGAGAGAATCTTCTCACTGCACAGCGTCTATTACTGTAACTGTCTTTTTACAAGCCACACACACAGAGAGAAGGGTTAAACAGCTACCGATAACCTCCACCAGCCCGAGGTCGTTCCTCGCTTTATTGAACCTGTGACGTTTGAGGATAAACTTCTTCTGGTACAAAAGACTCGTTTTAAGCTGCATTATCAAGTCGAGGTCACCCTCCGGTGACCAAAACTTAAAAAAGAAAGGGGGAAAAAACATCATTGTTGTCCAAGATAAGTCTGCGATACACAATTTGCTAAAGTTTTCACACCCCTGTCCAGGACAAATATATTTTGTAGATTTTTTTAAAAGTTACTTTAAAATCAATTAAATATAATTTGGCATGTATTGAAAATAATAGTAATAATAATTCTGTGTTAAAATAATTCAGCAATCAGTATGTTGTAAAAAAAAAAAATCAACAGCAACAATCAACTTAATGAATTAACAATTTGTGTGCTAGAAAAACAGAACACATCTGATTATAAACACCGTACAGTGTGAATATAAAATTAATATTTTCTATTCTATGTCTATCTTTATATATAAAAAGCTGAATAATTATTTTGTAATAATAGCATTTTGTGCATGTTTCCTTCTCAGTACCTTCTCAGTTCGGGGGTGGAGCTTATTCTAAGTATATTATTCTAATATATTTATCCTGATTATCCTTATTTAAGCCTCATTTTATTTAGTTCAGGTTGTTCTTCAGTGTTTTTCAGGTATATCAAAGTGTCTTAATTAGATGAAAAGAGTCAAAAACAAAAGTGTGTGTGTTTGTGTTTGCACATAAAATATGAGAAAAAATATTTTCTAATTGGATTAGAAACCTGCGCTTAACTTTCCTTCCTTTGGATTGGATTGGATTGGTTGGATTCTCCTTCCTTTATGACATCATAAGGGGGAAAATATAAGTAAATCTTCCATAGTCCAGAAATCTTCCATAGTCCGTCTGCTCAGCTGCCACGTTGTATGAGCACATTGCAGTAGACCTTGGACACACACGTATATTAACCAGCTAAAACGTTCTTTTGCATATTATTATGAATTAGCATCAAAACCCCAAAAGTGCAACCCTGCTAAGTATATTTTACAACTTGTAGTTGCTAACCGGTGGTGGTCTAGAAACTCTCCATCTCACCATGTTTGTTTTGTCTCTTGTGATCTCATTCAAGATGTAAGATTTTACAGTTACATCATAACTGCACTGGGTGCTGCACAGCTACATGCCAGACACCACTTGGAATTTCCTTCTAGATCAATAACGTATTTATCTATCTATCTAGAAAGATGTCCAATCACTTAAGAAAGCTAGCTAGCTAGCTCTTTAGAGCGTTTCTCCATCTTAAACTGCCAGTGACATCTTAATTGAGAAAGTGTCCGGTCTGACACTCGACACCACGACGTGATTTTTTTTTTTCTTAGTTCAGCTCTTAAAAAATCACCATGCTCTCCAACTATTTCAATAAACTGAATGTTAGGGTTTTTAGAGAGAATCCTGTAGTTCCAGCGTAATGCATTATTCACACGAACATGGGTCCTGGTGCTCCTTCCATCTTTTGATTATATTTTAAGCGTGTTTTATGTGACCTACGTGAAGAAAGATGGCACAGAGCCTCCGGGGATAATAAAGGGGAAGAGCAAAGTCGCATATTTAACTTTGCACATGTAGCCATATCAGAACTACTCTCTCTCTCTCTCTCTCTCTCTCTCTCTCAGACATCTTCACTTTCCCATAACCTCATAGGTGAATGTTTTATTCCCTCGCTTTGAAATTCAACACCGGCGTTCAATCGTCAATTCTCACCTCGACTCCTCGTATGAATAGGAAATAAGAGATGTATATCAAATAAAGGCGAAATAAAGTGTATTAAAATAGCTGTGTGTGCATGAGAGAGAGAGAGAGAGAGAGAGAATGTGGGTGTGTGTACATTATGGCGACAGGGGCCCGTGAATTTAGATGAGTCTTTTATGATATCCATGCTGGAGACTTCGCTCAATCCATATCAATAATGCAGGGCTCTTTTTGAAATGGATTGTTTTAACATACATTTATTACCACAAACAGAATAATGCAGCATTCCCTCGGAAACAGTCGGAGCGCCTCCGCAGTTCCCCGCTGCTCTTTCGCCTCAGCGTGATGAAGAACGCCGCCGTCTCCGCTTCCGTCCCACCCATGAGGTCTGAATTCACAGCGGCTGTTTGAACAGATTGTGGGTTTGGACAGCGAGATCTCACGCGCACGTGTTCCCGGGTTACAGAACATCTCAGATGGGAAGCGTGTTGCCCTTGGGTGTGTGGGTTTACACCGAAATCTTAAACTGGACCTGAATCTGTGTGAACAAACTCAAGGAGGAATGGGGAATGATTCCATATTACAGAGCTGGAGACATAGTTATATATATATATATATATATATATATATATATGTGTGTGTATATATATATATATATATATATATATATATACTATAAGATTATCAGATATAATAAAATTTTACAGCTTAATATCTGAGAGAATCAATCAATCAATTAAAACAAAGAAGTAAACAGACAAACACAAAAATAAGTAAACAAATAAATATATTTAGTATAAAATAAGAATGAACACATTTCTGTTATGTCAAACCTGATAAATAATTTTTGATCATAACTTGCAGAGGTTTTGACACACTTGCAGAAAAGTGGGTAGGTGAATAAACAAACAAACAAACAAACAAAGGCTTATTAAATTCTGGAATTTCCTTCGGGATCAATAAAGTATCTATCTATCTATCAAGTCAGAGTTGGTTTATAAAAATGAATAAGGAATTAATAAATAAACAAAATCATTCATCTTGAAGTCAGACTTTATTATACAAGTTTATTTCTAATAAGATGATGTGTCTGGATAAAGTCAATCAAAGTTTAGGAACAAATAATAAATAAATAAATAATAGTCTATGATTTTAAATGTGATCATTATTCTTTAAACAAAACAAACAAACAAAAATGTCGTTGTTAAGACGTTCTTCCAGCGACTTAAAGACAGCTCTCAAAATAAACATCTTTCTTTACTAGTCATGCTTTAGCATGATGGATCCTCACTTCCACAACTCTCTGTCTGGGATCTGATGTTATGCGTGAGTCAGACTGGATGCCGCTGTTCTGCCCCAATCTGCTAATCTGTGGTTCTCTAGAACTTCTCACTCGCCGTTCTTCAGCAGCATCTGGCGGGTCACGTGGTGCGGTCACCGTATGTGTTTCACAGGTGGAAGAAATATCAGGGTTACCTCTGACAAGCTGCTGCTGCTGCAAGGAAATAAATAAAAAAAGACACACCACTCAGTAAATAAAGCTGCACTTTTATACTCCGAAGAAAACTGTCCTAAAACATCGAGCTGTATTTTTATGTCACTTTTTTAGAAGTGCTCACAATAGGGCACTGATGAGTGGTTTGAAGCTTAGTGCTGGTGTAATTACTGTACATTCAGAAGCTTCCTGATTTGCAGGAACACCGTGTCTCCGAAAGAGCAGAGGGAAGGAGTGTGATTTATATAGCAGATTAGGAGATGAGAGCCTGCCACCATATTTCACTGTAAGAAATCAATGTAAGTTTACTTTAAGAGGCTGCAAGTGTATCATTTAGGACCATTCTGAGTAATGCATTAATACTGGTGTGGGTCTTGGAGGCTGTCTTCTTCTTCTTCTTCTTCTTCGCCTCTTTCCCAGTGGCCTGTTCTCTTACTGTAGCTGTCAAAATGACAAGCCCTATTTGAGCGGGATTAGTTTCAACTCCAGCAACAACGAGCCCTTGTAGTGACAGTGGTCCAGTCGTCATCACGCTTAATGTAAGAAACAAACAAGCCACGTTCTTTGTATGCGGATTACTTAAACAGCTGGACTAGATTGCTGCAAAATCACAGCCCGCGACCTCAGACCTGATGAGGAGCAGCTCGTTCAGCGCACTCAGGTTTATTTTGCCTCGTTACCGTCTAAATCAGGGCGTATTATTATGATAAATCAGGTTGACAAAACACGATGCATGCACACAAAGTGACTTTTTCATTAAATTCTGTTTATCTGTTTAATTGTGGGCGCATTTTATTTAGATGAGACACTATTCAAGCAAAACGTGAGTGTAATTATCAGTTCGAGAACTTAAATTGGCAAACTGAGAGCTTAAATTGAGTAAAGCATCAACAAACATTACAATTTAATCCCACATCTACCAGCTATCCAACTTTCTTTCTGTCTGTCTTTCTATTTCTTTCTTAATTGCCTACTTACTTATTAATGTATTTAATTACTCATTTACTCACTTACAGCATTCTTCTCTCTTCTTGTACTTACTAATTTTCTCACACTCTCACATTCCCAAATACTGGCGTCCTTTCATCCTTCCTTTTATCCTTTCCTTACTTATATTTACTTGTTAATTTGCCTACTTACTTAATTTACATTCTTACATATTTACATGGTTCCATCCTTCCTCTATTTCTTCCCTACTTATTTACCTACTTAAACTTTTACATACTTGCATGCTTCCTTCCTTCTCACCTTCCTAAATTTGTCACATACTTCCCTAAATAAATGCATGCTTCCTTCCTTCCCTCCTTCTTCTTTCCTATGTTCCTTCCTTCCTTCCTCCCCTCTGTCTATCCCATCCTTCTGTCTTTCCTTCCACTTTTCTTTCCTCCTTTTCTCCCTTCCTTTCTTCCTTTGTAACTTTCTTCCTTCATTACTTTCATCCTTTTTTTACTTATTTATTTACTTTTTCATTTAACTTAACCTAATGTAAATGTAATCATTTATTTACATTCTAACATACCTTCATGTTTCCTTTCTTCATTCCTTCCTTCCTTTCCTTCTCTTAACTTACTTACATACTTAATTGCATGCTTGTTCCTCTTCTTCCCTCATTCTTTCCTTGCTATCTTCATTTCTTATTTACTCTTCCTTTCTTCTTTGTTTCCTCTTTCCCTCTCCTCCTTCCTTCCTTCCTTCATTCCTTATATACTTACATACTTGAATGTTTACTTTGTTCCTTCCTTTCTTCATTCCTTCTGTGCTTCCTTTTTTTATCCTTTCCTTCTTATTTCGTTTTTCCTAAAGTCTTCTTTCCATCCTTCCTTCTTTTCTTGCTTCCTTCCTTCCTTTCACTTCCCTTCAGTTGCTTAGTTACTTTGTTATTTACCTGCTCGTTTTTCTTGCTTATGTGCTTACTTACATCAGGTCTTACTTACTGTACATACCTATAGGTGCACTTATTTACTTTGCTTGTTTAACTACTAGTTTATTTACCCTTCATTCCTTCCTTCCCTTCTCTTAACTTACTTACATACTTAATTGCTTGTTCCTCTTCTTCCCTTATTCTTTCCTTGCTATCTTCATTTCTTATTTCATATTCCCTTCCTTCCTTTCTTCTTTATTTCCTTTTCCCCTCTCCTCCTCCTTCCTTCCTCACTTCATTCTTTCCTTATATTCTATATAATACTTGAATCTTTCCTTCCTTCCCTCCCTCCCCTTCATATTTCTTTTTTCTTTAAGTCTTTCTTCCATCTTTTCTTCTTTTCTTGCTCTTAATCTGAGCTTCCTTCTTTCCTTTCACTTCCCTTCAGTTGCTTAGTACCTTTGTTATTTACCTGCTCGTTTTTCTTGCTTATATGCTCATATACATCAGGCCTTATTTACCTACCTATACAGTACTGTAGGTGAACTTATTTACGTAGCTTGCTTACGCTCATATTTAGTTATTTACTTAATAATTGAACCTTTTTTAAAATTTACTACACTCACTTACAGTACTTTTTCACCTCACTTGCTTACTCTGGTCTTTTACTCAGGTTCGCGGTCGTTCCACGCTCTACACCCTGCTCTCCAGTTGAGATTTTGTCGATTGTGGTTTCAAATCTAATAAACACAGGAGTGCCCAGTTACCACAGATAGTTCTAAATATTCTCTAAATGAGTTCTGACGTGCAGGCAGGACATCAGATTAACCCATTTGGAATGAGCACAACGATCACGGATCGGACAAGCTTTATTTTTATACTGACGGACTCTGCGTAATGGAATAGTAATGGACTCTGCAATGTTTTAATCGAGTGTAATTTTTGTTGCATAATGCAAACATCCGGACTTGGACATCTTAATCTGAGCTGTCGTAGGTAATTTGTGCACATTATACCGATCCTCAAATGTGTCTGAATGTAGCCGTAAACACAAACACGCTTCCATTGTCTCTCTCTCTCTCTCTCTCTCTCTCTCTCTCTCTCTGTCTCTTCTCTTTGTTTGTGGCCGTTCAGTAAATTAAAAAAAATAATAAATCAAGGACATAACATATGTACGCTATCATGCATAGAAGCACAAACACTACAACACGCACCCTCGAACAGCACCGCCCTAAAGACACACACGTTCACACAAACAAAGGAGCACACCTTTTACTGCTGGTGACATCTGGAGTGTTTCTGCCTGGCTGGTGTTTCTGTCCCACTGCGAGTGACACTCTGGGTGCAGAGGAAGCCTTCTGCCCCATCCACCTTCTGCCTGTCTATCAGAAAATAAATATATAATCATCACCCCACACTCAGTGCATTAGGCTAGCCATGTGTGATAATCGGATGTAACAGTGAGATTAGTGATCCCTTTAACGTCCGGGCCCCGATAAAAGAGAAAGTCGTTGTTATTCAGATGCTCTGTCGCCTTCGGTTACACGGAGGTTTAAGACCTGCATCTCTGTCCCGCTCGTGCTGTCCTCCACCTTTGTTTGGTTTGTCTGCTCGTCCTCAAGGAATCGCGTGTGACCCAAGTCACTTCAGAGCAAGATGAAAATAGAAGTAGCGGCTTTGTCGTGCCTCTCTGAATAGCCTCTCCATGTTAATAAAAAAAAAAACACATATGAAGTTTTTAGTAGCAGTGTGAAAGATACGTATTCATCTGCCGGCTCAGTGGACACTCTGGACTTTAAATGTGAAATATCTGCAGTATACTCAGTTAAAAGGAATGCTTAATATACCCTTCTGCAAACAAAGCAGGCTGTTGAGTTGTTAGGAGAAGCACTTCCCTGGTAGTACAGTACTACTAGCAGTTTGAGTACATTATACACAGATTATCGCAGGAATGTGGCCACAAATATTCAGAATTACAATAAAGTTATGTTCAACATTTAGACATTCAACCAGGAGATTGGAATGACCTTAGACGTCAAAGTAGTCTGGGTACTAAAGTTAGGGTTTGTGGTAGTAGGTTCTGGTGTGTGGGGTAATAAGTGAAAATGGAGTAGATAGATGTTATAGGGTGCTGATTTGTGGTTTGTTAGACTGTGCTCAGAGTAAATAAAAAATCTGGGTTAAGTAAATCAAGACCAAAGGATCCATGATAAGAGAGTTAGAAGCTGGGATCTGAATCAGTTTGCATCATAGTAAGCACTTGAGGATCTGGGACAATAGTGTCCTAACCTGAGGATCCAGCACAACAGAATAAATATCTCAGAACACTGATTAATAAATCCAGGACCTGAAAATCTGAACAATTAATGAGAACCCAGAAATCTGAGGTGATGGTTTTATGGTTGAGTCAGGTGACTAGAATCAGAAAGTACTGTAGTAGTGCCAGGACCTGATAATCTGAGATAACCAAATCAGGACACTACTGTAGATAGATGCTGGACCTGGGGATCCAGTGTAACTGAGTGATGGATGATTTGAGTAAAAGAATCAAAAACCACTATATCAAACATCATGAGGACCAAGAGTAATAAACAGTCAGGTCACTAAGATCTAAGCCACAGGGTCTTAGAGTAGTTCAGACTATCCCAAGTATCTGGGGCAGAAGCTGAGGATTTGTGGTAAAAATATTAGAATGTTGGTTAATAAATCCAGGACCTGAGTACCTGGACCTGAGCATCTGGGGTAACAGTCAAGGCCTGAGTAGCTGGCACAATAGAATCAGGAAACTGTTCATTTGTTTAATTGGGTCAAGTTACTTCAAGATTCAAGATTCAAAGAACTTTATTAATCCCAGAGGGAAATTGCTTTGTCTTGGTCATACAGTTGCATTGATGAATTAAAGGGAAAAAAAAAAAAAAAACCTTAGATCTGGGGTAGCAAAGTCAGGGCACTAGGATCAGGGATAATATATTCTGGACCCTGGGATCCGACATAATTGAGTACCAGTAACTGTATCGGGAGAGTAGGAGTTGTGGTAGAAGAGTCAGGTCACTTAGATCTGGTGCGCTAGGGGATGTAATGTCCAAACTTTTGGGGTAATTGAGGATCTTTGGAGGTGATATGGTCAGGCCCTAAGCATTTGGTCTTAGATTTGGATGTGAGGTACAATAATAGAGTCAGGACCCAAGGAACAGGGAAGTGGATGGATAGCCAAGAATTGTTACCATCAAGTGAGACTGCAGGGGCTTTGGAGCTACCCCGGGAATGCGGTTAGCTGCCCCACAGTGCCAAGAAACTCTTTGAACACCTTCTTTTCATATTTGGTTTCCTGACATTATTATTTATTCAATTCCCAGAATGTAATCTGTTCTATAACTGCATCTCTCTCTCTCTCTCTCTCTCTCTCTCTCTCTCTCTCTGTCTCTCTCACTTTAGAAACCTTTGACAATGTTTTTGCCAGTAAAATATAAACCAGCCTCCACTTGAGATTCCTGATTGCTTCGTCAATTGATTTTTTGCTGTAGATTGTCTACATTCCAGACTGCTCAGTTTTACTGGATATGGGTGATACAGTAAAGGAGGTGTATTTAAATATAACACTAATCGTTAATTAAAATCTCCTTCCCTTTATACCTGATCAGGTTTGTTTTGTTTTGTTTTGTTTGTTTATTTTTCCGTATCATCTCTAAGCTCTCTAAATGGATCGTTCCTTTTTTTTTTATATTTATTTATTTATTTATTTTTAAACCACAAATACATTATGTGCAGAGATCCTGAGCGCTTTATTTGTTATTACATGTCTAAGCAACGATGCCTGAGAGGAATGAAAATGGTCTCCTTTCAAAATGTCATTAAAAAAATCATTATCGGCTCACTTTGACCTTTCTTTGAGTAACTATGCCTCTGTGCTTAATTTGGCATACATTATTGATGGAGGCCCATCCGCATTTGCCGAAACGATTCCTCTTCTCAATATCTGTCACTCATTTACTCCTGTGAAGAAACACACGCAACGCTGCGCTACGGCATTCTGTCAGCGCCGCTTGCCTTTTTACCATGGACAATTAACTGCCGTGTTTTGCGAAGATTAATCTGTGGGTTATTGTCGCTTCGCTTGCTTAATTAGCATGCAGAAATCTTAAGAAAATAAAGTGGATTGTGACTGATTTGTTTTGTCTAAATGATGTATTGCAGATAACTTGATTTATTATATTTTTCTCTGCTACAACATCTGAGTGTGGAACATAATATAGAAATGTAAACTTTTCTTTTTACAACTTTTTGTTTGTTTGTTTGTTTGTCTTTTACAATTTGTTTAAGATAAAACTTTAGCCAGCACTAAAGTTTTTTTATTATTATTATTATTTTACAAATTCAGTAAAATCACATCATACTACTTTGACAAATACTTCTGTATATACTTATACAAATTTTGTGGTGTATATTTTTCAACTAGTGGTATTACTGTTAAGTATTAATTTACTTATTTAATAATTTTAAACATGTTTTAAAAAATTGCAATAGTCCCAGCATAAAATAAACATTTAAAAAAAAAAACTAAAAAACCTAAAAAAAAAAAAACCTTTTAAAAAAGTCTTTCTTGAAGTTTAAAATATTGCATTCTGTGCTAAGCTGTATCATATTAATATGTACATTTAATTGACAGTTTAAAAGTTAAATAAAAGTTAAAATCAATAATAATTTTACTGTTTTATATTTTTTTATAGACTGTTTTATATTTGTATTTGCTAAAAAATCAACACAACAAAAAGTTGTAGCATGAGACAGCAGAATTATAGTCATTCGGAAGCCGGCATAATGCTCATCTCAGAGAGGCACCAATACATTTCTGATGATATTTTTATTATAATTTTTTTTCCCCCTTCCCCTCATATCAGGAGTGGCAAGGCACTCAGGCGCCACTAAAGTACCTATGATATAACCATGGCTCCCAACTTTCCATTAATTGGGATATCAATAATTAACAGCCTCATAAACTACGTAAATAAATCATGTTGAATGCTTACAGCACGACCAAAACTCTGTCGAGAAGGACATTCAGATATTAGTTCCACCAGACCTTCAGAACTTCAGTCTTCATGTTACTCCTTTTTTTCCCTTCTCGATAATGTAATTGCTGTGGCTTATTAGAGAGCGTTCACCGCTTTGATGTTAAATGGAGCAGGGAAACTGAACAGGTCGAATGCCTCGAAATCTGTGAGTATTTCACATTTCCTTCTTTTCTACTTAGCGCCACAGTCAGCAATCGCATTTAAAAATGTGTTGGAGTTTTATCTTTTTTTTTTCCTTTTAATGATCCTGCTCAATGACACGTTACACGCTGATATTTCACTGAAGGAAACAGATTGTGTGCTGTTATTGGTGAGATTTTACAAAAAACTTTTGTTCAGTTGTTTTCTGACCTCTTACTCTTTCTTTTTGTTTGGAGAAGTGCTCAATAATTTGTTTATTCAGTTTATATTTTATTTTATGTATAATTAATGTGAACATTGTTTCTTTTGTTTTAAACTGTCTTTTTCAGCTTTACCTTGTGCTTAAAAACGTTTAACTTTAACGTTCTGATAACGCTTCTGGTTCTTGCGCTATTTTTATTATTATTTTTATTTTTTAAATTAATTTATTTAACATTTATTTTGTATTGAAACACAGGATTAATGAGCGATACCGATGTACTAATGTATTTTTATATATTTCCTTACTTAATTATTTTCATAACGTATTTGTGCAAATAAGACCAACCTTTTAACTTATTTCATTCTGTAAAAAATTCTGTCTGTGCATCTCACTTCGTAGTTTCCCAGTAAGCATAAAAAAACTAAACAATGCACGGTTTACGGTATACATCATTTTATATACAACTTAAAAAAAAACTTTTTATTTGGTTAGTTTGACCCCCTCCAAAAAAATTTAAATAAAAAATCAATAATTCTAAATTTAAAATAATAAAATAAACATTTATGTTCTAATAAAAAGTAATATGTGTAGCATTGTAAAGAGCATTATAGCCCTAGCTAATAAAAAAAAAAATCTAAATAATAAGCAAATCTGTAAGTGTAAGGACAACCAGGTCTGAAGTCTAAGTAATTAATTAAATCAATTCATTAATTGTATTTTTAATTCTTATGGCAAAGTGAAAAAAAATTCTAAATGATTTTAAATAGATGGTTTGTTTTGCTGTTTTTTTAATTAATATAAAAGTAGATTTGATTTTTATAATTGATAATATATAATTTATTATTTACATTTATTAGTCTGTGTTTGTTTATGAGATTCTCTGTGCTTATTTAATCATCAGGAAATCATATAATGCGGTCAATTATTATTATGATGATGATTATTATTATTATTATTATTATTATTTTGTGCTAATCAAGGGACATTGGGTTTGTTAAGTGCTGAAAATGGAGTTTATTATTAAAAAATAGAAAAAAATACTTTACCACCTAGTGAGACAATGAGAATAATTGCTTTGTTGATGCTGAATATACAGTAAAAGGTACATGGTACAGAGATGTACATGGGAAAGGAGTAAGATGTATTATTATTTTTTTATTATTAATTATAATAATAGGCACCCTGTCCAGGGTGTACCCTGCCTTGTGCCCTAAGCCTCCTGGGATAGGCTCCAGGTCCCCGCGACCCTGAATAGAGGATAAAGCTGTATAGAAGATGAATGAATGAATGAATGAATTATAATAATACATTATTATATTATGTACATTATTTATGAGTATTATATAATATACACATCCAGGCAAAAGTTTGGACACATTTTTTAAATCCAATATTTATTCTTTATTTTGATTATTTTGTAAACTGTAGAATAATCCTGAAGGCGTCCAGAATATAAAATAATCTCTGAACATCTCTTGTTGTCTCCTATTGAGCTCTGTGAAGCGTTCCTGTAGACTCTAACCTGAGATGCTGCGAGTTTAATTGGTGAGTTTCGAGTGTAACTGAACTTGCAGAAGAAGCAGCTCTTGGTCTTCCTTTCCTGATTTATGTTCTCATTAACACCCAAATTCTTCATGGCGTTTAACGTTTTTTTTTTTGTTATTTTGCAACTACACTTGAATATCCTATACATTCAAAGGTTCTAGCAGTTTTCCAGCCGAACTGGGCTTCTTTTACTAAAGAAATCATAGAGTGATCCTTCTGCCTACTTAATTACATCGTTTGTTATGTGTTATGTTATTGTTTTGACATCTTCACTATTGTTCTACAACGTTGAAAATAAAAAGCGCGAAGAACGCCCATTGAATTACAAGGTGTGTCCACACTTTTGGCATGTCAGAGTGGGAGTTCAGAGTTCGTGATTGTATTTTGTTTTTTTCTCTGTTAAATATCCAAACTCAAAAAAAAGTCTCTAAAAGAATAGCGCTCGCTGTTTTGTCTCAGGTTATAAAAGGTATTCACGCCGCTCAGAATCACAGGAACAGAGCGAGTGTATTTTAAACAGACACAAAAAGCCCTGTTCGCCGCGTTTAGATGCGAAATGACGGCATGTAAAGGTCCACAAATAAAGCGCATCTTCTCTCACTTTTATTCCACAGACCTTCGCTATTAAAGCGATTTACAGGTACATCATACTGTTCAGTAGATTTACGTCTTAAATAAAGATCGCTCTTACTTGAGCCCACGTACAGTAAATAGACATTAAATAAAGCCGCAATTATCTGACATTATCTGAGTTTTATGCTTTTTGTTTACTCTCAGGCTTGGTGAAGCAGGCATAGATGTTTGTTTTGTTATTGAATATAAAACTCGCGAAGCGAGGCCAGCGCAGGTTAAAACGCTATTATGTGCTGTGAGAATACTTTACATCAGCGTCTATAATGTTAAGATATTGTAAGCTTTTCGAGTTTCTTGACTGTAAGTAAACTTTTTTTTTTTCTGCTCCGTCGTTACACGGCGTTAAGTTTCTCATAGAGGAACAAAAGTTTTGAACCGAACTGCTGTTGCACTTTAATATAATTAATAAGCTGCAAACTTTATCAACTGTGATAAGTCTTAAAAACTTCAGTACATGCCCTCCTCATTTTTTTTCCATCTTCTTTTCTCCTGCCTGGATGCCAATGTCATCCCTTCATAGCTTGTTCCAAATGTCAAGTACTTTGTCTCCTGCTGCCTTGATGACAGCTCCAATTAGTCTATTCATGCTTCATTAACGGCCCATTTTTAATCAGGATTAAAAGTTAGAGCAAAGAAAATACACACACACACACACACACACACACACACACACAGCCACACACACACACACACACACACACGCGCACACACTTAGACATATGTGCACATCCAAACCCACCCACCCACACACACACACACAAACACACACAATGGTGTGGGGTTTAAAAAAAAAAGAAAAAAGTGCACCCCATGCTGCTCCTTAAACTCGCCGCACCCAAACCTTCTGACTCCATCAGCGATTAACGGTGTTTAAAATGGGCCAGAAGTGTGTGACCGACTCCTCAAGGCTGACGGGAGTGTAGGCCAAGGAAAAAGTGGAGGAGGGGGGGTGGTGAGCAATGAAGAGAGGGAGGGTGATGGAGGGATGGAGGAAAGCAAGGTGAACGGCACGCGTGTGTCTCTGACCTTGTTAAAGGCGAACAAGGGGTTTTGGTCGAACTCCATCTCAGAGAGAGACTCTCGCCAAAGAGAGCAGAATGACCGAGCGATCCAAGTTTGTCACTTTTCATTAACCTCATGGACACTACTGATCACACACACACACACACCCACACACACACACGAGTCTGAATCAGACTTAGCTAAAATACTCTTAGCTTGTTTAGCTCCAGAGTATGATTCAGTTTCAGACTGAGCGTTATAACTACATGTACCGTATATATCATCACTTCCACATGATGTCCTCATGTCCCTTAAAGTTCTCAGGACATATTTTTCCTATTGAGTTCTGGAAAAGCGTTCTCGAGTTTTGTTCCATAGCTCAGGTCGCACCTTTCCCCTCAGAAAACACAGCAGTTCCTACTTCAGTTCCTGTATGTGGAGTGAATCACAGTTCAATTGTTCTGTCTAGAGTTTGTCTCAGAACCAGACAGAGAACATCGCTCTCAGGAGATTAGGATGGTTTTGTCTGAAACACTGCGTCTGATTCTCTTTTATGCGAAATGTCCCATAAAAAGTGTACAAGTAAACTTTGTTTAATGATGTTAACCCTTTATAGGGCTAAATTCAAATTTTCAAGACTTTTTCCAAACCGTTTTTTGTTTGTTTGTCTGTTTGATTGATTGATTTAACTTTTGTGATTTTTTTTTTGGGAGCAAAAAAATATTATCAATTTTATGTTGCAAATTAAGGTAAGTAAAGTTCCTCACCCTTCTATGGTAATACATTTTCAAAAAGTGTGACTCATTTAAAAAGTGGGACTAATTTGCAAAAAAAATAAGAAAAATTCCATTCTTCAGAAAAGTAAACTGACTGCAGCGTATAATTCTTATTGTGTGCCACATTCTGAATGTCTAATCAAACACTTTAAAATAATGAAAACAACACACCAATTTGACTGATATTCCCTGTGGTGTGAAATAAAAAAAATTACAATTCTAATTGTGTTGTAATTTAAAGCAATTGAGAACGGACATATCTGGGGTTTTTTTTTTTGCACATAAATATAAATGTTTTAGAAAGTTAACAGCATACTGATTTAAACATAAAATGTGCAAAACTACAAACAAACAAATTAGTTTATTGAGGTACTGATACTGGCTCTGACACAGTTGCCAAATGTGTTTCTTCGTCCAATTAAGGTTTATATTTATTAATTTATTTTTCAATGTATTGTTTAATAAACTAAAAAAAAAAAAATCTCAAACTGAATAGCAAAAGCAAAAAAGCAAATCAGGTAATATAAAAATCAGCAATTGTGGTAAAAAAGTAATAAAATATTCACACCATGTCAGTATTTCTGACCATATCGTTCCGTACAGTATGTTATGATGTCATGTCAGTCGACTCTGCTCTAACATCTACACTATATATTCTCTATGTTTTCTCTCTCTCACTCTTCTAACACCACGCACTCGGAGCGTTCCTTCTCTTCTCTTTACCCTGCGATGTTGTGCATTTATAGAGTTTACTCATGAAATAAAATTAAATATAAATTCCATTCCTCCGTCTTTATGCGACTCTGTATCGATAAATCAATCCAAATCGTATAGCCGATAAAGCTGAATCCTCACTTTTGTTTCGTCTGAGCTTTCCTTTATGAAATACTTGATTATTTTTTTTTATTTATAAAACTTATTATTATTATTATTATTATTATTATTCCTTCGATTAATGCTCTCCTCTTCCTCCTGCTTATATTAGAGATTAAAACGCACAGGATAATGGAGACAGAGTTAGTGCGGTGGCGGCGTGACTCTGAATGTCATTTGCTGCATGAATGGAAATCGCAGAGCATCGCACACTGGAGTTATCAGTCTCTTAATTCTTTTAAATGAAAACCTTTTTATGGCCGTGGCTTCAGCAACCTTGCTTTTTATTATTTTATTTTTTTTTCATTTTAATTAGCAAAACAGAAGGTCTGATTAGTGTTCGGGGCTCAAGGTCTCATCATGTGTTCGCCTTACTTTAGCAGTAACATGTGTGAATAAATATACTATATAACACACACACACACACACATTTATATAGTTATATTCTCTTGCCAAAGCAAATCAGATATTTTTCCCAGTGTTTTTCTACCTGCTTTAAAGAACAAAACGTCGATCGTTTATCGCTAATGCAGCGAAGGGAAAATGTTGCGTGTGCGGCTCATTTCAGGGAACGAGGCTATAAACTCGGATTCGTTCTCAATACTACTGAGAACAACCTGGAACGGACTTTCGTGGCTTTTTTTTTTACCAGAAACGGAGGAGGATCTTTCCTAGGTGAAGGATGTTTATCAAACAAGGATGCTGGGAAAACCTGTGATGAACAGAAGCGATCGATTCGTGCGTCACTACTCGGACGGGTCTGATTCAGGGAGTGAGAGTTTTTTCCAAACTATGCTTTTTATAATGATCTGTAGTAGCCTCACACACACCCACATATACACAGCGGGGTCGAAAAGTCACAGAGCACTACTTTGCATCTTGTTCTATCATTACATCAATGCAGCAACTACTTTTCAGTGAAACGTTAAATCTTTCGTAATATTTGCTGTTTGGCATTAAAGACAGCGTGAACTCGACCTGCAACGGACTCCACACGTTTCTGCAAAAGCTTATGATTCATTTTAGATCAAATCTGTCAGATCGTCACCCGATATCAGATGCTTTAATATATAAGAGATGCGACAAAAGGACAATCAGACATTTTGTACAAATAAGTTAACAACATGAACAATATCATTCATACAGTAGTACTTACAATTACAATGCCGAGCTCGAAACAATGCAGAATCTTCAATAATAAACAATGAAGAGATTTAATAGTATTGAATATTTACATTACTTGTTTACAAGATTTCAAAATCCAGTTTGCTAACAAAAATAAAAATAAAAAGACAAAATATATTAACTGTATTTTATCTATCTATCTATCTATCTATCTATCTATCTATCTATCTATTTGATCAAGCTATTATAGATTTTAGTGTCACACAGATATGAAAATAATTAAGCAATTAAGTCTGCTAAGTCCTGTGAAAGAAAGAAACATTTGTTTTAATTTAATTTAAAAAGAAACAATAAATAAATACGTACATAAACAATTAGACAAATAAATGAAGAAATAGCAATGATAATAATAATAATAATAATAATGATAATAATAATAATAATAATAATGATAATAATAATAACGATCATCATCACCAATTGAATTTTTTGCATTTCTTTCCATTTTATTTATTTGTTTATGTGTTTTGTTTGCTTGTTTTATTAGGACTGTCCAGGTATCAGTACATGATAATGTGTAAAGCTGTCATTTTTTAATAAGTTGGCTACCTAAGGTGTCTGAATATAAAATATATTTTTTTAAAAATCGAAATCAGATATAACACAAACGTAAAATATTACAATATTAAAAAATATTACAATATAAAATTATATATATATATATATATATATATATATATATAAAGTATATGATTATATATAAAATCTGATTTTTTTACAGACACAATTTTCACAATTCCCTTTCTCCTCTTTTGACTCACACCTGCTCTGTACTCGTGTGTTCACCTTCACTGACTACGTTACAACTCTGGGAGCACCTCTTTTTTTTTTTTTCCAACATAATATGAACATCTGGCCATGTTGTGACTCTCCTAAATCAACCCCCCCTTTTTCTCCCCACCCCCAGTCCCCGTCTCCCGAGCGGTATGTGTTCCTCTCAGTCACTCCTAATGACTCACTAACAACGTTATAAGTAATGTCATTAGCACGAGAATCTCTCCCGCAGACATGTTCCTTATTTTGCACGTTCTGTTTCTCGGTGTGTGTGTGTGTGTGTGTGTGTGTACACACCCAGCATTTTATTAATGCCCAGGAAAAGCGTGTCTCAGCTTCTCCGACGTTCTTCCGATGAGTTAAATTGACTTGATGATTTCTTTCCCCGTGCCACAGTATGACTTTATGTTTTTCCTCTTTTCACCCGGCGCCTCGTGTTTGCTTTTTATTTAGGCAACATCAAATCAGGCGCTCACCCGGAGAGAGGCGCGTCGCTGTCGCCTCTCCTCGCTCGTCCTGTTCCGCTGCGTTTGTGATATAAAAAAATTAAAATGTCTTGAATGAGTTTCTCCTACTGAGAAAGGAATAGGTCAGCATGACTCGACCCACCATAACCTGTGTGTGTGTGTGTGTGTGTCTGTGTGTGTGTGTGTGTGTGTGTGTGTGTGAACTAGCATCCTCTAGACCGTGGCATTTTTATTACTTAGCAATGTTCCACCTTTTAAACGAATATTACTGTAACATCTATTTAAAAATCTTTTCTTCGTCTCATTGAGGATCGATATTGTTTGTTTTTTTCAGCAGTTGATGGGAACGGAGCTCCTGAAGCCTTGAGTATGCTAGGAAATAAGATGGAGGAGAGATAGGACGCTGCTTACAGTACGTCAGCTTTCATTTCAGGACTTTAAAGCGAAATTTAAAAACCAAAAAAAAAAAAATAAGAAAAAGATATAAATCGAAATCACTATTTTCTTCGCCAATTCATCATTAATATTTAGGGGTTTTTTTGTAATTTATCTGTAGTGGATTCTTTTTGTTTTGTTTTATTTTGTTTTGGAAATGTCATCTAATTATTTTCACTGTAAGTATTTCACTGCATATCTTACTGTGTACGGTTGTGTACGTGACAAATGAAAATAAAAGTTTTAATTTGACGTGCAAAGGTAATAACAATTATATAAAAATCAAATCCTTGGATGACACTGAAGGTAAAATCTTCATCACACTTCGAAATACACACAAAGGCATACAATGAGAAATCCAAGAAAAGATTAGCATCATTTCAGCGTCTTATATATACCCCACTTATATTAACGCCAATTTCATCATGATGACCCTGAACATCATCGCTGTTCCAGACCGAGACAAACCACAGTGTTTTATAGTGAAGCAATCGCTTTTCATAGACGTGTAACACGGGGCGGTCTGACCTGAACAGAACATAAAGGTTAAAACGTTTCTCGAAAAAAATGTAATAAATAAAATACAGTGGAGCAAAGTAGAGATACTGTACCATGTGTGTGTGTGAGGGAGGGAGAAAGAGAGAGAGAGAGAGAGAGAGAGAGAGAGCTCAGAAAATGGGCTACTTGCAAGTCTTTCATTTCGTTTCATCCTCCGTCTGGTGATTTCGTCTTCCGGTGATAGAGTTGCATCATAGCGCTGGTTATTAACCCGTCTCCAGGTCAGATGGGGCTTCAGTTATGATGCTGATGCACAGAACCTGACTTTATTGAATACAAGGACACACACACACACTTTCTACAGTACTTTAAACATCCATATTGTCCCACTAAAGGTCTTAGGATTGATTTCTTCTGGTTTTGTCTTTTTTTTTGTTGTTGAATTTGTTTGATTGTTCACAATATATCGCGGTAATAACAACAATAAGGACGATTTTTGGTAAAAGCGATACACGGTGTGATTTCAGCGTTATCCCAGTTTCAGGCAGGAGCATGAATAATGGAAGAGAAATGAGCGATGGAGGTGGTGGACCATGTCCAACCGCCATGTGGGGGGAGAGGGGAAAAAAAAGCTCTGCCCAAAAACACAGCAGATGAAGACATATTTATAGGAACTCTCTCTCTGTCTCTGTCTCTCTGTCTCTCTCTGCGTGCCTGTCTCTCTCTATCTCATTCACTTAATCTGTCTCTCTCTCTCTCTCTCTCTCTGACTGTTTGCCTTCTTCTTCTCCTTGTCACTTTCTCTCTGTCTTCCTCTCGGTCTCTCTCTTTTCTTTTTGCCTCTCTCTCTCTCTCTCTCTCTCTCTCTCTCTATAAAACCACAGTGTTTTATAGTGAAGCAATCGCTTTTCATAGACGTGTAACACGGGACGGTCTGACCTGAACAGAACATTAAGGTTAAAACGTTTCTCGAAAAAATGTAATAAATAAAATACAGTGGAGCAAAGTAGAGATACTGTACCATGTCTCTCTTTCTCTCTCCCTAATATAAATAACTTTACATTTTGTCAGCTGTATCTTTTTACTCATCTAGTTTCTCTCTTTATGTTTTCTCCAAAATATGTTTTATCATTTACTATTCACAGTTATGTTCTAATCAGTGTTTGGCATTTAGTGAGTGTGTGACAAACGTTTAGTGTGTATGGAGTGTGTAAGAAAGGTACAGTGAGTGTGTAGTTTGTCACGAATGTGGAGTGAGTGTGTAACAAATGTGTAATATGCAGTGAGAGTGTAGAGTGTGTGTAGTAAATGTGTAGTCAGTGTGTAATGAATGTATAGTCATTGTATAGTGAATGTGTAAGGATTCAATGTGGAATAAATGTATAATGAATGTTCAGTGTGTAGTGAATGTGTAACTAATGTGCAGTGTTTAATGGATGTACAGTGAGTGGGTAGAGAGTGTGTTTTGATACTGTAGTAACTGTTTAGTGGGTATGTTATGTGTAGTGAGTGTGTGTAGTGCATTTGTAGAGTGCTTTGAGTATGTACTGAGTGTTTACTGAGCGTGTAGAGAGTATGTAGTAAGTGTGTAGTGAGTGTGTAGTGTGTAGTGAATTCGTAGTATGTAGTGGGTGTGTAGTAGTGTGTAGAGAGTGTGTAGTGAGTGTGTAGTAAATTTGTAGTGGGTAGTGAGTATGTAGTGAGTGTGTAGTGAATTTGTAGTGAGTGTGTAGTGTGAAGAGTGTAGAGAAGTGTGAAGTGAGTGTGTAGTGAGTAGAGAGTGTGTAGTGATTGTGTAGAGTGTGTAGTGAGTGTGTAGTGAGTGTGTGCAGTGTGTAGAAAGTGTGTAGTAGTGTGTAGTAAGTGTGTAGTAGTGTGTAGTGAGTGTGTAGTGTATAGTGAGTGTGTAGTGTGTAG
>JAQQZS010000038.1:5053858-5064827 GCA_030068045.1 Platyallabes tihoni
CCACCGCTCTGTGTTCCCGACGCTTTGTGCGCACACACTCACCGGTATTGGGGTATATGAAAAATGAATATCATTTTTAAAAAAAACACCGGTATTCGGTATGAAAAGGTATACCGCCCAGCCCTATGTTTTAGTATAAAGAGTTAAAATGGATGTATATGATATATAATAATTATCTAGGTAATAAAGACATTTTATGACAATTAAAAAACAATGCAAATTTTAATTAAACATACTATTATTATTATTGTTTTTATTATTATTATTATATGATTATAGCATATAATTATTATAGCACATATTATTTAGCATATCATTTTATTTTATTAAATGATAAAGAAATTATGTTTGTGGTGACTCAATGTACAATACATGTTAAAAATCTAATAAATAAATGAATAAATAGGTAGATCCTTAATGAAACTATTTGCTAATTAGTATTTTTAAGAAAATTTATGATAATAATAATAATAACAACAACAACAACAACAACAATAATAATAATATCTGTATTTTTCATGTTAAATGTAAATATTAAATAACATATTACAGTAGTATTGAAAGTTTTTGTTGAGAGATCTTCATCATTTGCACCATAACACATCCTTCCAGAGAGTAAGACTGGTTAGCTGGCGGGGCGGTGGGGGGGTTATAAAGCACCCATTTGACCTTTAGTGTGTTTTTCTTCTTTTCATTAAATAATCACAAGCACTACTGATTCGAGTATTCTCCCTATTCTATCTATTTCATTCCATTTGACCATCCAGTATTGATTTTTCACTTTGATAGAATTCAAGTGATTTTATTTTTCAACACAAGGTGAGAGTGCAGTGAACACTGTCAGCCAATTAAAAGACCGAAATAAACGACTGAAGTAAAAAAGCAGCGCAGAACGGGGACGCTCCCCCGTAAAGGAAAGCAGTCTGAAGTCCAGGCCGCCGATGCGGTAACCGGCACTGGGAATTCTTTCATTGAAAATGCACAACAAATGAATTGGCTGAAGACCACACGAGGCTCGAGCCGTGCCGAATTAGACTGATTGAACACTTCACTAAGTGAGATGACTACTTTAAAGATCAATTTACACATCACACTGCGTATTGATCAGGCTATTTGCAGGCCTCAGCTTCTCGGGGAGAGCGTTTCAATTAACTGTACATGAAAACAGCGCACAGAGGAACGCAGCCCTTTTTCGCTTGCTTACATGAAGAAAAAACAAACAAACTGGTATTTACCGCCGTCTCGCTTTTTCTTTTTTATTTTACCCCTGAGGAGATAAATTATTCGCTTGTTTATTTCAGTAATTTTTTTTTTTTTTTTAAACAAAAATTTGCATATTAAAATGTAGGATAAAATTACAATTGCATCAGCTGTAAGCAAACATATTCATGATTCGTCTGAAACACATTTAACTCTCAGTACCTTTTCATCAGTGAGCAGACAAATCGTTTTGTCTGTATAATGGGGGCTTCTTTTTTTTTTTTTTTCCTGTGAGTTGGACGGCTTGCCTGGTCGATCTGCTTTGCTTTGAGCACAATCTCACTTCTGTGAGTAATAGCAAAGAATGAGCTCGCAGACGAAATCAATCAGCCAATCAGCTACTGGTTTCTTCTGGAGTCTTTTAAAAGCAAAAGTAATGATCAGAGTAGTGTGGTCATTATCCACACCATCTCCTGCATCTGTTTCTCTTTTTTTTTTATCTCTGATGGACATGAAACAGAGAAAAAGAGAAAAAATAAACTGCTTCACGCTGCATTCAATCAACTGCAACTGCATCACAGTGATCGAGGGCTCTAATATTGTCTGTGAAAGATCTATCCTGGTCACACAGTGTTAACATTTACAGTCCAAAGTAATAGTACTCTAGTAAGAGTTCTGCAGAAATAAGAAGCACTGAAAAGTTCGACATCTGTTTAGAGCTTGCTGGAATGTAACATAAAATCCCTTTTTAGTGATCAGTTTAAGATCAATTTTGAAGATCAAAGATCAATTTCAAGATAGTTTTAAACCTTTTTTTTATCCCCATTAAAACTCTTGTGGTCGACTATCCGTCAGGGAGGATAACTTGCATTTTTTTTCTAAATAAAAGATACTTAAATGCTCCATCATTTTTTATTGTACACATATGTGTAGTACATCATTTGAATCTGTACTTTTAGACCTCACTCACAATGTCAACAAAACATTGTGCTTTTGTAAAATAAAGAAAATAAACCGGGCGCGCTTTTCAGCCGTCTTAGTCTCCGTAATAATATCTTTCAGAAACACGTCGCTAAACTGGGTAAATAAAAAATTTAAACCAATATATTATTTTCTCCACAAGCCTCTTGAAGGAGTGAGTAAAGTGAGCAGGATGATTTTCACATCATTGTGAAGCAAAAACTCTGGGCTACAAGATCCAGTTCACAAAATTCTTGTCCAAAAGATTGTACATACATCTTGCTCACATATTGCAGTCCAGTTTGTGCTAAATACAGTGGAATCAGACTCAAGCCATTTATATGCTTATAAGCAGCTGTAAAATACACAAATGTCAGGGCATGTTGAATAAGTTATGCATAAACGCATGCAACTGGGTTCATGATTGAAAAAGATTCAAAGCAGTGGAAAATTATGAATCACTCGCCCCGTCATAAACCACACTAAACATTTCTGCTGTAGTATTATTTTTTTATCTTTATTTTTATTGCAATTTAATTTATTTGTATTACGAGCTCTGTATATATTTTAATTAATACTTTACCTGGCCTGTATCCTGACGGCTCCTTATGATGTTGTGTTTTGTGAATAAATATATGCTGATGTGGTAGGATTCTCTGTATAGACATATACAAGTTCACAATGTTATAAAGCCATTATAGAATTAACATAAAAATCAGCTGATCCTTAGATCAGATCACATTGTCAGTTGCTTCATTTACGGTACATGGACCCCTATATTATATTCCACTATTAATCAGAATAAAAATGCATCATGTGACCCAGTTGGTTGAGACAGTCTGAACTGATCTGGCCCGATCGGAAGAAAATTCAAACCTTTTGTAAATTAATTTTAATATTAGCCATGTAAACACTTTGTGATTTGATTATGTCTCTCTATGCGCTCTAAGCGTTCTTGCCCCACATAGGGGTAACATTAGACGGGGTGACGGGATTTCAGAATGACAATGTTGCTATAACTCCACCTCCTATATGTTATGCAACCTGCAGTTGGGTTTGTGGTTATTTAAGCATGCATTTTATTGTTGGTAATATGTTGCGTGAGTGTTAATAATAATAATAATAATAATAATAATAATATAATTCATGCTTTTATTACATGATTTTATATGAAATTAGATCAAGGAGAAAAGTGTTGAGTTTTGTTGCACACAAAAAAAAACTGTCTTTATCGTGTTCTGCTCTCAAACCGTTCATTAGTACATCAATCAGCCACAAAATTAAAACCATATATCTAATATTGTGCAGATGCATGGACTCCACAAGCCTCTTGAAGGAGTGCTGTTGTACCTGCCACCATCGTCTTAGCTGCAGATCTAAGATCCAAGTCCTGTAAGTTGCGACATGAGGCCTCCATGGATCCACGCTGATTTGCTGGAAAATAATTGTTTGTTGGGAAAAGGAACAGCTGACACACTGCATGTTGTTAATGAATGCATGATTTTAAATGCTTCATTTTTTCCAAGTCAGGTCCAAGTAAAGTCATCAAAGTCGCAAATCTTTTTTAATTATGATGAGTCGAGTTGAAATATAGCACATGTGTAACTCAAGTCTCAGGTCATGTGACTCGAATCCATTACAACAACACTGATGAGACGTAAGCCGTAAACACTTACGAGGTGATTTTTGTGCCTCGAGAATCTTTTAGTATACAGCCACAGATAATTAATCCATCTGCTGCTGCTGCTGTATTTCAGTTATTTAACTTTTTAAAGGAAAAAAAAACTAGAAAGAAAAAAAAACAGCTGTGGAGGTTTTTCAGCAGTCTCATCATCTGTTTGCTTTCTTTCGGAGATAGTTTTAAATCATATGCATGTGTACGTCCTTGGAGCCGCTCGCACGGAGGGTTTTATTACACTCCACCAGGCTGTTCTCTTCTTAATCTCAGAGAGGCTAGTGTTTTCTCATGAGGCAGCCTGTGATAATAAACTGATGAGTTGAGTCAGGTGTGCTACAGCCCAGGGAATGTTAAACAGTCCACCGCTGGGAAAACAAAGGCGAAACACTGATCTAACAGTCTCCATAACACACATACACACATGCTTACACGGGCTGTTGATGAGTTGAATCACAAGGGGGGAAACCGAACCGCCGGCTGGAGGAGGGGTACGCCTTCTTTCAAGTGAGTAACTTCGGCTTGGAATGCTTTTGTTAAATTTTTTAGGAATTAAACTGGTAAAAAAAAAAAAAACACAACCAGGGCACTTGGCCTGATTTTGCAGAGTCGGCTCATTTCAGTATTACAATTACAATCGGAATAAAGCGAACTACAGAACGGACTTTGGAGACTTTTAATAAATAGCTCTTACACCTCACGACTACTTTGGGCTATTTAATTCATTTTAATTACAATTATTCTTCTAAAATTGCTAAAATAATGATACCTCTCAGCTCCGGGGTCCTTAGCTCCATTCTGAGCTCGGGATTATCTCTTTGTGGTGTTTTGAATATTCACTTCATATCCTTGGCACTCATCTGGGTTCTCCAGCTTCCTCATAAGTTAAGATAAGATAAGATGAGATAAGATAAGATTATTACTTTATTAATCCCAGAGGAAATTGTGCCAGAGACTGCTCCAAGAGCAAAGAGAGTAAAAAATATATACATGCAATGAAGTAATAAATAAAATTATTATTATTATTATTATTATTTTAATCCACAAACTAGACATATGATAGACAAAAGCACAAAACAACAAGCGATAGAGTAGCAGAAACCAGATTCCGATAAGAATTTACGTAACAGCACTGGCGAGTAACATTGCTAAATGATATTGGACATAATTTTGCTAAGCAATATTGCACGATATTGAATTCTTCTTACATCCTGTCTTATTGCAATGGACTTGAGCTTCACCTTTACCCTGACCACTAAGGAATGGGCATGAATGAATTCAAAGGCTGTTACAGAAGGTACAGGTAGTCACCGACTTACCAACATTCAAGTTACAAAGATACGAACAGACTGCAGTTCTACTTCCGGCTCAGTCATGGAAGTAGCTCACGTGTATTGAACAACAAATAGACACTGCAGTGCACCAGATACCAATATTTACAATTATATACAACATTTTCAGTGTGTAAGTGAATGTATAAAATGTCTATTGTCCGTTATATTGTATGTGTGTGCGTGTGGAGGGTGTGGGAGAAATGAGTCGGCCTCATCGGTTTCAATGAATCAGTTCGGAAGCACAATTATAGAAAATTTCTGTCCTGTAAAGCTATCCTGATGGTGAATAATCTCATCAACAAAACAGAGCTCACAGTCCAATACAGTGGAAAACAGCTCTGAGACAAAATGGGTTCCGCCCGTGATTAAAATGTGCAGAGACGACAGTTACATTTTACGGTGAGATTTGTTTCCTTAGGCGCAGTTATGGTTTTCGCAGTGTGGGGAAAGGGTGCAGAGATTTAGTGAAGTGGATTGGTATGATTTATATTGTATATTCGTGTCAAAGGCGCGTAAGTCTCACTCAGACTAAAGAACAAATCGGACTTACAAATGCGCTCCCGGAACGGAACCACAGGGACAACTGTATGAAACTGTTCGAAAGTTGAAATCCAGCTTATCAGGTGATGACCTGATAATATGAACAATCTTCATCACATCAGTGTAGATTACATCTTTAAAGCGTCCCCTATAGGAGTCTTGGAGGATCTGGTAAATTGAACCAAAGATTTAATGCAGGAAGCAGAAAGCAGGATTCAAACCTGTGTATGTATTCCTCACGATTGAAACAGCACAGACCCCAGAAATGACTAACTTCAACAGGATTAAATTTGGTGCGTCAGCTCCTTAAGTGGTCACGCTGTTGATATGGAGACAAAGAAAGCAAAACATCTACTGAAGAGAGCGATGGAATTACCGTTCAACCTCCAAGTCAATCAGGGTTAACACTAGCCATTCACGGATAGCATAGACAGCAGTTTCTTTGAGATGATGTAGTGTTAGCATCTAGCCTTTACTTAGCCACCTGTTTCATGGCGAAAAGATACCTCACCTTCATTAAGTTAAAAAAAAGGGCGGGGGGAAAGAGCTTCATTCATTAAAAGTGTCAGGAAAAGATTTTCCAGTCTGGTTCTGTGGCTCGTTTGATCCGGTTCCATCTCTGTAACTGCTCTCATTTCCTCTCGCTGAGATCTTTGGAAGGAATCCCACGTTGTCATTCTTGTTACCAGTATTAGCATAAAGCGTGCGTTTTACAGATGAAAAGAAAATGCCACCTCCTTCACTGGAAAATTCCCATGGCATCGATCATCTCTAACAAGTTTTCACGAGAACGTACAGATGATGTGGAAATCACTTTATTCTGCGCTTTTGGCTTCCAAGGCCTTGGTGTAGAGAATAAAAGCGCAGTTGGGTTGCGGGTACACACCGGCTCTCTATCGCTCTCTCTCTCTCTCACACACACACACACAAACACACACACAGCAGTCCGTAGGTGACAGTTCACGTCTCCTGTCATCAGCTTTTACTTGCATCAAAATGACTAAAGCTGCAGAATCTCTCCAGAGAAAAGTGATTGCAGGAGTTCCTCTCTATTTCTTTATACTCCCCCCCCTTTCTTTCTCTCTCCCACTCTTCTTCTCCTTCATCATCCCATTATATGAAGTATGACATCCTGTCACAAGTCAAAGCATTGTTTAGTCTTGAGTTATGATGTACCTGTGAGACTTTCTGCTCTCTGAGATTACCTCATGACTGTTCAGCTCAACCAGTAGAACAGATGGTCGCGTCCAGACCCACTCCATGCCGTCCCGCAAACGGACTTTGTACGAGAGCGTTTTTTTCTTTCGGCCTGGGACCACCTTGTGACATGAGTACTCATATCCTTTTTTTTTTTTTATTTTATTTCTCTCTCCTTTCCCCTGCTTGCTTTTACTCTGCACCATTAATGATACTGACCCGTGTTTGAACTCGCACAGTTTTCGGTCCGGATTTGGCCGAGGTGCCTTCAAAGTGTCACGTTTCACACACACACGCACACACGCACACACGCACACATGTCTGACCTTCAATAATTCATTCATTTAAAGATGTCCTGACAGGTTGTTTAATATTTATCGAATTAAGAAAGCAGCATGGTGGAGTTGTCTGACATAAAACAGGAGAAGAAACAGGAGGAATGTGTACTTCAGGACCTCTTAGGCAACTTTTTTTTTTTTAAAACCCCTTTTAAATAAGACAACCCGCATCGAACAAAGCTCGCAATCTGTTTTCTCTCACATCTGTATATTCAATAATTCATAAGAAAGATGATAAACTCTATTCCCCATACACAGTGGTCTGGTTTCAATTAGCAGCTTCTGGAAGCTAATAGGCGCTCTGAAAAATGACATATTACTGCAAATTATCCCGCGCCATGTTTTGATAACCTCACTTGAATACATGAGTGGTGTTCTTTTGTGGGTTTGCTTCATGCTTTCATTTCGGCTATCATAACAAATCTTCGAGATTTAAGTGGTGGGCTGAAAAGTTAGTAGAGCGAATGTGTCTTTGGGGAATGCTGGACCTGGGCTGAGTTTCACAAGACACCTTTTTCATCTGCGTTTCATTTCTCTTCCTCGACAAGGACGATGCCGCCATGTGCAACTCGATACTCCAAGGCGAACTGCAACTAGTTTTGGCCCACTCATGATCCGTCCCTGTGAAATTCTGTCAGGACGTGCAGTCCGTCTTCCAATAACCGTGTTAGAACATGAAACAAAAACCTTTACCGTGTAGATGAGGCACTCGGAAAAACACCAACAATTGGTATCAGTGTGGGTCTAAGGCTGACTGTTTCCACGCACTACAGATGTCTTGCCATCTACTACAGTTGACAGGATATTTGTATATAGTAATATAGTTTTTTACTGTTTACAAATTTACCTGGTCATGATTTAACTAAAAAAAAATATTTGTTATCCTGTAACTACATAAAATCGACATGCTGTAACTTAGCAAAATATACACAGTCATGTTGTAACCAAGTAAAATATATGCCGTTATCCTGTTCAAAACAAAAAATATATATATTTTACACAACTATCTTGCATTTTGCTGGGAATATAGTTCCCTAATACCCTAATAGTGTCACCTAATACATCTTGTTACATATAAATGTCATGCTGTAACTCAGTAAAATTTACATAGTCATGCTGTAACTTTGTAAAATACAGTATATTGAGTTATGCTGTAACTACAACGAGTACAATTTATGTGGTCATCTTGTAACTAAGTAAAATATATGCAGTTATCCTGTTCTAGACAAAATATATATAGCTGGGCTGTAACTAAGTAAACTATATCGCCTGGCAATAAATAAATAAATACACTCCAAGGTCGCATTTATTCACCTTGAGCTTTGATTACAGCACACAATGTGGCATCCAGTTCATGTGTAAAAATGATTGCTCACTGATTGCTCTCAGAAGCACTCTTTCACAACCTCAGTCCTAGAATACGCCCCAAGCCATAAGAGAAGAAAAACTCCATAAATGTGATAACCTGGTCATTAAGTACATTAAGGTCGTCAGCTGACTTTATTTGTTTAGTGACTTTATTAGACTTTACTGTTTTTTTTTTTACTATTTTATTAGCTCCAGTCATGATTTAAAAAAAGCAGAGCACATTTCTTCCACAAAGTCATCATTATTCATCTAGATTTTTGTATTTATATATTGAGAGTTTCTTAACTCAGTTTCATTGATTTCAGATTTCCTTAACTGTTTTCTTTGCTTGATACAGCCTGATAATTTGACACTTTAGAAAGCGTCCACATGACACTTCAGGTTTTTTATTTATTTTTTGGCCAGGAAAAAAAAGTTAACTATATTCTAGTATCCTGTAACCAAACAAATATATAGTTGTCATGCTGTAAGTAAGTAAGGTTTATGTAGTCATTCTGTTACCAAGTAAAATACGAGGGGTGTTTAAGTCAAACCAGGACTCTAAGCTGGTCTAAAGTCTAAGCACATCCTGTTAGTCATGCTGGTAAGTGTCAGGTGTCTATTATTTCCGCATGGTGGCATTAACGTGTCAGGCCATGAGAATTGCATGCTAAGTAGAATGGTATGCATCCTTGTTAGTGCAAGCATGGAACAGCGTGTTGTGATGAAATTTCTGGTGAACGAAGGTCTAAAAGTAATTGACATTTACAGATGTCTTAAAGCACTGAGAACATTCAGAAAGTGGAACGCCTCATCCTTGAAAATGGAGAGATAACTGGGAACTGATTGTTCACACAACACCACTTGCACATTAAGTTATTGTCACATCCTCCTGTACAATCCTGACCTCACTCTAGACCATTTCCACATTTTTTTGGGAGTTCCTGCGAGGCCGGCGTTTCAGACATGAAGCAGGCAGTCTGATCATGGCTCCAGCGTACTAAGAAAACTTTCAACCGTGATGGTATCTACTGTGACACTAGTGACACTGGGATAAGTGCAATACTGTAGCAGGAGTTTATATACAGTAGAGAAATTAAGGGAGTTTTTATTCTTATTCTGCACAATCAACAGTCCTGGTTTGACTTGAACGTCCCTCACATTTGTGTCAGCCTGTAACTAAAATAAAATAAAGACAATTCTGCTTGTATTGACTAACACTGTTAGTTTACACTTAGTATTTTGCAGCAATTAGGAGAATAACACGCAGTAAGCTCATCTTGGCGTGTGTAATAAAGGTCATTTATAAATGTGCTAATTGTTTAACCTAGACATTTAGAATTTAGCTGATCCTGAATTTTGCTGCACAACAGCTGACATGCTGATAAACACCCTAGTAAAAAAAATATTATATTTTAATTACTTTTTCTTTGAGCATAAAATGTGATTTTTTATTTCTCCGCCTTTGGTACAGAAGTCATTTGTACAGACAGAAAGGATAAGCCGTCATGTTTTTCACCTTGACCGAAGAGGTATTTTTAGACGACCGGAACTCTTCATGAATCTTCACAGTGAAACAGAAAGTCCACTACGGACCACATAAATGAATGGGTCGTGACCTGGGAGGGTTTTTTTTTTTCCACGATGTGTTGCTCAGACTCAGACCTGTGTGATCCTGATTCCGGGAGGGGAAAATAATAATAATAATAATAATAATAAAGATTCTTCATGCATGCTAATGAATTCACCTTGTTAAAATTCTAATGTAAGCTGCCTGGCTCACAGATCAGCCGATGTGTTTATTTAGGAGGAGGACGAATTCGGAGCGAACATCCTGCTATGATTGTTTGTGGAAAATGCTACAATAATGAGTAGAAAACTGCGGCGTAAAGTCTTGAAGTTACACAACCCATGTTTACAGCGCAGTGCGTAACTCATATATACAGCCATCCGGATAACTAATGAGTTTATACATATTACGGTATATAATGTACAGCATAATATGTAGCGCGTGTACTTGTCTAGAACTACGCACTGCCTCGCATTTTCCTTTCACATTTGCATAACAGATGTTTCCGAAGCTTAGCTCAGGAGGAGCGCATCATCTTTAATATGCTCTTTCATCCTTAGAAAACATGCATCATTGTCAATCTAAATACCTCTTTCCATTCAGCACGGTAAATAAAATCTCCCGGGCTCGTTCCATTCCCAGAGTGTCTGTCCAATTTAATTATAATTACAAGGTATGATCTTATTTCACACGCATCATATGTTCATATATACGTATATATAAATATATATATATATATATATATATATATATATACATACAGTGGTGTGAAAAACTATTTGCCCCCCTCCTAATTTCTTATTCTTTT
>JAQQZS010000038.1:5064927-5075708 GCA_030068045.1 Platyallabes tihoni
CTATTTGCCCCCCTCCTAATTTCTTATTCTTTTGCATGTTTGTCACACAAAATGTTTCTGATCATCAAACACATTTAGTCAAAGATAACACAAGTAAACACAAAATGAAGTTTTTAAATGAGGGGTTTTATTATTTAGGGAGAAAAAAAAATCCAAACCTATATAAATATAAACGTATATATATGTATGTATATAAATCCCGCCGCAATATAATGGACTCCTTGGAAGTGAAACCAGAACGTATAGGTTGAGATTAGCATCCCAGCTGTGTAGGTAATGTGCTGCATTATGTCTGGTAGAAAAAGCATTGTTGCCGCTTTTACATATTCTTTTGAATTGTACTTAATGTAGCCGTAACAGTGACAGGAAAACGATTTCAATAAACGGGTAATGTAGGTGGATATTAGCTTTAGCGCTCAGCTCAGACGGTTCATTCCACGATAAAATGAGTCATGTATCATATCTGAGAGGTTACATTACGCTCGTACTGTGCTTTTGAGCTGCAGTAAATACAATTTATGTTTTTACCAGGAAAGACAGAGAGAAAGAGAGACAGGGGGGGAAAAATGAAGAAGAAAGGAACAGGCTTTGAAAGCGTGCTGCGTTACAGTCCAAACATGTGCCGACTGACAGCCGGATCAGACCTGTTAGAAAACTCTAATACGGTTAAAACTGATTTTTATTATTATTATCATTATTATTATTTTTATTCCCCATCCTCCCCTGTCTAATGCAACAGCATCCTGCACCATCATTACAACTCTCCAGACAGTCATCAGCGCTGGGAGGAAAAGTTGGCAGTGTGGGGAAATTAGATTGCTTAGCTTTCTCTCCTGCTCTTGCTCTCTCTCTCTCTCTCTCTCTCTCTCTTTCTCTCTCTTATTCTCTCTCTCTCTCTCTCTCTCTCTCTCATATCTCTATTTTTTTTTAAATCTTTTTTTGGAAAGGGAGGGCAGGCTAAATACCTGATTATCCTACATTTAGGAGCGTGGGGGGAAAAAGCAGGCGGATTGTAATCAATCCTTTTAAAAATCACAGCGTGCGCGCCGCTCCTCTCCTCTCCGGCAGGATAAATGTGACACGGGGGCCTCCAATTCCTCTCCCTGATGAATCACTCCCCGCTTAATGATTACGGGAATTGTCATCGACTGATCATCAGTCTCCATTTGTTTCAAATCAACGTCAGGAGTTTGTAGGGTTCACACAAGTGTGTGTGTGTGAGTGAGAGAGAGAAAGTGTGTGTGCGTGTGTGCTTTCACATTCTCTAGATTGCCTGTCCTCGTCTAGAGCACTTCACACAGAGGTCATGAATCATACATGTGGGTTTGGGTTTTTGGGTGAGGCGTCTTTGTCAGTGTGTGTGTGTGTGTGTGTGTGTGTTATAGAAAGAAGACTCCTAATGCTTGTGGTTCCTGGGGTATTTCCGTTTTCGTGGCCCTGCTGCCACATGTCGACCCCATCAGCAAACACAAGCTGTTCATCACTGCGTGTGCGCTGTTTCCTCGACTCCATTCATTTTCCATGTTATAATATTTATTTCTGGGTTTTTTTTTTTTTTTTTTTGCATTCTTTCACTCTGATCTTCCAGGAAAGCCTACGTCACATCACCGTGAGTTAATGCGCTTATGCGGATTGAAGACGAATTTACAGCATTTTTCACTCTGCGTGTGTGTGTGTGTGTGTGTGTGTGTGTGAGTGAGTGCGTGCGCATGCTCACGTGCACACTCCTGACCCATTTCCCTCACTGCTTCCTGTCAGATCTGCATCACACACATATCAAAAATCCGGCGTGATCCGTCAGTCAAAAACCATAACGTGTCTCACGCTGAGCCTCGCTGATCAAACACTCCTGGAAGCTCAGCGTGTGAGCCACTGATCAGAGCAAAAATCATGCCGTCTATTGATAAATTTCTCCATTTTGGCAGAAAACATGAAACTAGACGTGTTGCGCGGTAATAAGACACTTTTAAGGCATCCACTGTTGTAGCTTTTCTTTAAACTTTATATCTTGTTTGACTTGATGGCTAGAAATGTTTTTTTTTTTTTTGGAAAGTGTACGAAAGTACAAGGATTCAGTGGCCTATTGGTGTGTTAAATGTTTTTCCATAACTGTGTAAATCTTCTCTGTCCTAGAGATTTCTAATAAAAAAATACACTGACACTGGAGACTCCTTCCATAAAACATTAGATAGATATTTCCGCAAAAAAAACGCCACCTTTAATCTGCTTACGTTGAGCGTCTGCTGTACAATTTCCTGCGAACAAACTGTTGCTATAGCAACAATAAATTATAAAATGTTATTTATTTGTAATTATTATTTTTTTAATGATTAAAATTGCAGCTCAGCTGTATAGAACTGAAATGATGACATGCTGGTTAATATTATATCATTAAAATTCCATTGCGTAGAAAATGAATGTCAGAGAATTGTCCCTCATGTACTGCACCTAAACTGCTCTTTAAGTGTTCTTGCGGAATTATGTAAATTAATTATGCACTAGAGCAAGTCAACATAAAAGAAGCTGCTGGACAAAATGTCAGGATTTTACAACTTTCTATAAGGACATTAAAACTTTTAAAAAGTAAATAATTCACATAATCCCAGATCAATAGACAGACCCAAAACCTACTGTACATTACTTTATAATACACTGCAAAAAAAAAAAAAAAAGTCATGTTAGCCAGTTAAATATTCTTGACTCTAGCCGAACATACCTGTAATTTCTTAATATAAGTTTACAACAAACCAAATATAAGACAAATATAAAGGTTAAATATAAATATTACTTGTAGTCAAAGGTTATTACAACTGCAAGCAAAAAAGCTTTGTTTTATTAACAGATAATTTTTCTTCTTTCAAGAAATAACTTCCTAAAAACCTAGCAGAAGGATTTGCCAATATAACAAGTAAGTTTTTTCATTTGCAATTGTAGTAACATTTGACTAGAAATAAGCTTAACATCTTGTATCTTGTATTATCTTTTGTTAATAAATTATAGAAAGGTTTGGCTACAGTTAAGAATATTTAACTACATTTTTTGCAGTGTAGATAAATCTGACGGTTCTCAATAGAATCTACTTGGAATGTCATTCAGTCACTTCACTGCATATTAATAGATGGATTCTAGACAAAAAAATATATAATTTTTAAAATTCATTTATTTATTTGTTGTTGATAGTTGCGCTGGCTCGTTTCTGCAATTCTGGTCACATCACATATGCTAAAGTATGAAAAGGAGTATGAATATTCATACAACACAATAGGTTAATAAATATGGCTTTCACTTGACACAGATTTCATTTGGCACGATGTCGATTTGGAACGAAGCCATCGCCCGCATCGTATTTGCAGATGAAACTTCAGAAATCTACCCGTAATTCAGCTGGCATCCGATTCCACACACGAGCCAAGTTTTCAAGGATAAAATATCATCTTGTGTTATTTTTATTTCTTCCTAAACCTTTGAGATTTATTACAAACACATGATCGGACTTTATTGTGACACGGTTACAGAACGGCCGTAACCTTTATTCGTGCTTCAGTGTGTGGTCTTGTCAAAACACTCCCGGAGCCTCTTTTCCGAGCTGAAGGCACCGTCGAAACGTGATATTTGTAATTTATAAAGTCTATCAACGTGTCATGAAGTCGATAGAGTTAGAATTATTACCGGGGGCCGTCGTCGTGATACAATTAGAGAATGGTACGGCCCGGGTGTGACCTGATCTGAACTTGCGAGTGCATTAGCGTCAGGCTTGTGAAACGCTGAGTTAGAGAGCCATACCCGTGAGTGGAGTAGAATAATAGCTGTAAGACTGATGTTTGTGTTAAAATGCCCTGCGTGTCATGTCGGAACATGTTCGATTATCTTTTTGCTCCTTTTATTTTTGGAATGTTTTAGTTTTTAAACGTGCTTTCTGACTTGTGTAGCAACCGCTCATTCACAGGGGTGCATTTAGGAAAACGGACAAAATTTGTCGATGCTGTAAGGAATATTAAGGAAAAATTTTTACTTAAAGTAGCGTTCATGGAAGGAGTCTCCAGTGTCAGCACTTTGTAACATTCAAAGGTAAAGCTTTAACCTTTTATGTTTCAGGAAGTAATATGATTAGTTATATGATTTTGGCCTTGTGTAGCTTTACTTTAACATATTGATATTATGTACATTTTAATAAATTTTACTTTCTAAATGTACTTAGTTGTATTTCATGAGTTTACCATTAATTATTATTATTTTGTTGTTGTTGTTGTTGTTTAACTTAGAAATTTTACTTGAGTGGAAATTCTGCCGTTAACATAAAAATGCTAAATTTTTTCGCATGGATGTTTATAGCTGCTATAACGTACAGTAAATTTTTTTACCACTATAATTGGATTACAAGTATTATTATTATTATTATTGTTATTAAGAATGATTTTTTTTTTTATTTGTGAGTATTTGCGAATATTTCTAGTAGGAGATAGAGAAATACTTCATGTCATGGTGTTACAAGAAAATTAACTCCAACTTGTCGTTGATTATTTTACTATAACTGGAGTTTTATTTCTCATCTAACATGCTTTATACTGTTTATTCCTGCTTCATTTTAATGCATTCAGCAGTGCCTTATTATCGCTCTGCTTTCTGTTCATTTTCTATCTCGTTAAGCGGTAAAGCGAGCGTTACGCTGAACGCTGTCTCTCTACCAGCTAGCGTCATAATACTTTCATGAACCCAGACTATATTTAAAATATCTCCAAATCACATTCCTCTGCTGAATATATTCCTCCTCAGCCCTCTTCCTCTCTCTCTCTCTCTCTCTCTCTCTATCTCTATCTGTCTCTGTCTGTCTCTCTCTCTCTCACCTTTTTTCCTTTTTCTCTCGTTCTTTTTCTGTCATTGCCACAGTGCATGTGTCTCTCGCTCGTTGGCAGATGGAGCCTGCAGCTACAGGTCCTAGCGAATGTAAAAAAAAAAAAAAAATTTAAAAAAAAGTCCCAGCGGGAGCGTGTGGAGTCATCTGAGACGACCGGCTCGTACAGGTTAATGCAGTCTTTGACGCCGCCAAATTATCCTGAGGAAAATAGGCCAATTGACCACATTAATTTCATCCTCCGCAATTATCCTCAGGGCCGTAGCTCGGCGGAAAAACAATAAATCACAATTAGGGCCGAGTCAGGAGCGTTCATTAGGCTTTGTAAGGGAGCCGGGTCTGTGCCGTGGGACCGGAGAGACGTCGGATCGGAGCCGAGGGTCATGAGGGAACGCAGCTGCAAAACGCTGACGATTGATTTAGATGTTTCAGGTGTCAAACGGGGGATCGGAAAGGAGATACAAATGTGTTGTGAAATTGAAAAAAAAGTAAAATGAAAAAATTAAATAACGAAACACATCCAGTGTGGGATTTGCGAACGTGGGAAATAAAAACCACGTGCTGCTGGAAGACATCCTCAGAAACTCTTGGAACATCTTCACAAACCAGTTCACACATATCTGTTCCACTAGAGGTGAATCGTTTCAGCTGGATTCAGATCTGGGTCACAGCTCAAAGGAGGACGAGGAGGAGGAGGAGGAGGTGGAGGATCTTTATGTGCTGCCTTCTACAGGGATTTTTATTAAATGTTATTAATTTTCTTTAGACGTATTGTTCATAGAGAAGCTCCCTCACGTACAGATTCTACTGGGAACTCTTAAATATTTGATGTGGATCTGAGAAACCTTTAGTTTCCTAGTGAACCCTTGACGAACACCAAAGGTAGTTTAGATAAATGTTAAACTCCTGACAGGGTTCAGGTGCTCAGGAGAGAAGAAGGAGAAATATTATTATTATTTTTTTTTTTTTAGAGTTTTGTTGCACGCTTAGTGACTTAACACGTGATTTTTAAAAAAAAATTTTAAAGGAGGGAAAATAAGGTTCTTGGAGGGTTCATTAGATATTTGATAGTTAAGTGTTCTCACTTTACATTTTAAAGTCTTGAGAATTCTTTTGATCCGAATGTATCGTTACATAGAGCTTTTCAAGGTTTTCTGCTAAGAAGAAAATGTAAAAGTTCTCTCTTTATTGAATATTACTGTGAGAATGAAGAGACAAAAGTTGGAGCTGTGTGAGGAATAAGGAAGGTTCTCCTGGTGCTCTGATTAACATGTACCTGTACAGAACCTCATCTTTATTCAAATCTGTACAGTAAATAGCTTAAAATCAAATAAAAACACAGATCTTTACAATCTAATAAATGCAAAGGTTTGGTTTCCAAGATGCAGATTTGGAAATAATTTATATAATTTGTGTTTAGTAAATTAAGGGTTTGAAAAAAGTTTTTTCTTTATACATTTATTGTGAATGAATAATATATATATATATATATATATATATATATATAGTTTAAGAATTCCACATAGACAATAATAATAATAATAATAATAATAATAATAATAATAGTGTAGGTACTGAAATTTGAGTACTCAATGCTTGTTTTATTTATTATTGATTTGTTATATTTATTATTCTATTAAAGATATATAAAGCTGTGTTTACATTTTCTTTTAAGTAATGATTAAATAGTAGATAACTTATAAATATTCCTATTCATAATAAAGATTTATTTATAATAATTCCACCAAATGTAATCATTTTATTTTTAAATAACAACAGAAGCTATTAAAAAAAAATAATAATACTGTCTTGATATTGATTACATACGGTATTAATTTCTATGAAATGCACGCGCAGTATTTACAGGAGGGTGTCCTTTCCTGTTTGGTTGTAAATCTGAATTTAGGTGACATTTTTCGATAAGGAATGAACGCGGCTTTAATTTGTTTGACGCAGATGTTTTCTGCGATTGTGGAACTATATTTAGCTCCACGTACAGTAGAGTATATGTACCTGATATTATTACAGCTTATTGCTCGCACTGATAGAGACAATATTAAAACCAAAAACTTAATTAAAAATAGGAGCGATATAATCATCCCGTTATTTTCTTATTACTACGACCGACGCCGTTGTACAGAGAGAGAGAGAGAGAGAGAGAGAAAGAGAGAGAGCATGGCTGTTATTTCTGATCTCTGTAAGCTCAGTAAGCTGCGTTTCTCAGGAACAGCTGAACATTATTTTAATTATTTAGCAACATCTCAATAATGGCATCCCGAACGCGGAAAACGTAGAAAACGAAAATTGCCGCCACTAATCGCTCCTAATGCCCTTCTCTCAACGCTTTAATTTTCCATACGCTTTCGTGGCGAGGTGAGTCCGATCCTTCTCCGGTGGCAGGAGCAGTGGCGCCTCTTCTTTTAGAGAAATAAAGAAAGAGAGAGCGAGAGAGAGGGAGAGAGTAAAACCCACCTCAATCAAGAGGTGCATTCATAATTCAGGAGACGAGAGATCTGTGCAGCAGGTCAAAAAGTCTGCTGCATAATTGAGGAGCACAGAAAGCAGGAGCGGCTCCATGGTGGCACTCGGCGGCTGTAAAGGGCCGCGTATGTGTGTGTGGGTGTGTGTGTGTTTCTGTGTGTGTGTGTATGTGTGTGTGTGTGTCCTAATCCTGACATGTGCTGAGGCATGACATCAGCAAAGTAATTGCCTGTGTGTAGAAGAGTTTCAGGCGGCAGATATAATCCAGAGTGTGTATATCGTACTGTATAGGATTCTGAAAATATACTGCACGCAACCGATTGGTGACTGGAATGGGGTTTATTAGGACACATTAAGGGTTGTGTGTGTGTGTGTGTGTGTGTGTGTGTGTGTGTGTGCGCTAACATGGTAACGTCGACTCGTGACGTTAGTAAAGTAATTGCCTGTATTTACGAGTCTTCATGACGTCTCAGTGCAGTTTAGAAGAAATTACCTTGAGAATTTTTGGGTAACTGGAAATGCAAATTAAGCGTGACTCTGTAATTCTGCTGCTAAGGGAAAGGAACTAAAAAAAAAAAAAAGAAAAAGAGAAGAAGAAAACTCTTGGCAGCCCATTGCGTCGCTCCGTGTGGAAATTATCCCCGAGCTCCTGACGGTTTCCCTCAGCAATATTTTAGCAAAGTGGAGAAAATAGTTTAGTTTAGGATCAGAATGTAATTACTGTAATGTTTTCCCTGGGATCTGTTCATCCTCTCGGGGGTGCACACGCATTTTTTCCCTATTTTTTCTTCTTGTTCTTCTTCTTATCATTATTCTTTTATTTACTTATTTATTTGGGTCTTTACAATCATTCTGACATGTCTTCCAGTGTTTCGAGTCTTCTCTAAGCTTAATTTTGCTTAAGATAGACTTTGTGGAGGAGCTTTAAGATTATGAATGTATTTGTATTGTAGCTGCATATTCAGTACATTCCCGTGTTTTATTCCTAATGCTAGATGTAAGGAATAAACGCCTGTGTGTGAAGCTGTGATAGAAAAATAATCAACAATGCAGATCAAGCCGTGGTTAATTTTTGTTTTTGTTTTTCTCCAAGAACAGTTAGAACGTTTTCTTTGTTTGTTTGTCTGTTTTTTTTTTTTATAAAGACATGTTAACACATCACAAAAGCAAGAAAGAAAGACCTTTTGTCGGTTTTTTTCTATTTGATTTTATGATGTCACTTCCTCTTTTCACTTCTTATGTTAGAGAAGATCCTCCTCACCAGCATCTCTCTCTCTCTCTCTCTCTCTCTCTCTCTCTCTCTATTAAAAATGATTTAAAAGCCATGCTATTGGCAGAGATTATTCAACACGTCTGGACCGATCAGAATCCAGAATTCAACAGTATTACTATACTATATATTTTAGATATTTAAATCAGTATGAAAAATAAAGTGCACTTTATAGTGTGTTTAAGCAATTTTAGGACAAAAAAAAAAAGATAAATAAATTGACCCTGAAATTTTTTTGTCAGATGGACTTATTTAGTGAACGGCACAAGCACAAAGCTGAGCAGCCCCGACTTATGATTTTAAAGTGTTTGTTAGTGTATTGTGTGTGTTTTTGAGATATAAGGTCATGGTTTGTCCTGTATTGAACCCGGTAGAAAGGTGTGCCTTTATTTAAAAAGCTTTCTGAGAGCTGGACGCTGCACTTGTCACCTGTGGTTAAAAGAGGAAAAGTTCTCCTTACAGTTGCTAAGAGCATCCACCCCTCACTCTCACCCCCCCTCACACCCTCCTCACCTTATTGAATTATGGATTCGAGCTTTTTCTCCATCCTGCACCTCCGACACACACACACACACACACACACACACACACACACACACACACACACACATCCACTGTAAAATCAAGCTCTGCGTACAGGAGCGTCTTAGGACAAAACAAGGCAGGAAGGGAGATAAGCGGCGAGGAAACTTGTCAGGTGAAGGAGAAGAATTTCCATACGGAGCAACCGGCTGTCAAGGGGTTTTTTCTTCCTCGGAATTGCACCGAGTCACATTTACTAAGGGTTAACTTGATGGAGAGGGCAAAAAAAAATAAAAAATCATTCCCTCCAAAAAAAAAAAAAAAAAAAAATTCTGGCATACAGTATGTGAAAAGTTTCCCGACTCGCACCGGAGATGCAGTCACAAAAGGGGCGATATGTAAATTTGTGTGTGTGTGCGTGTGCATGTGTGTGTGTATGAGGGGCACTCGGGGACGCGTCAGTGTGTGTCGGTGCGTGACTACAGACGGGCCAGTCGCCAAGCTGACATCTCCCCGTAGCCTCTCACTCCATCCACACGCCTCCAGTGGCACATATTTATACATATATTAAAATCAGGAGCGGATCACGCTTCAGCAATAAGGCACAAGTGTTAGGACTCGCTCTGTCCTCTCGGGGACTCTCCAGTGTCCTCTCTGTCTTTACACTGTCTCAACAATCAAATCTGACCACCAATGACATTCTCCACTTTTTTTTTTGTTTTAAACGTATTGAGATATACAGTATGGAGTCATTTATTCTCTTGTTTCTTTTCTCAGGCTAAAGCTAGACAGGTTATTGTGAAACTAGATAGTGGGACGGGCTTGCAAACTAATACACACACACACACACGCACACACACACGCACACACATACACATTGATTAATTATACAGAGTATGCAGAGTCTGCCAAAAAATTGTACAGTATACACCCTTTAGGAAAGAAAAAATAGTATGATGTATATTATATCAGTATAATATTAGTAATATTATAATGTTATTATAATAATATTATCATACTGTATAGCAATACATTTAGTGATTAAATATTTATATGTTATACGTTTTTTTTCTGAAGTGTGTATAATTTTACTGGCTGACTGTAGAAGAAGAAGAAGAAGAAGAAGAAGAAGCTACACTCTAAAAAATACAATCTGTAATAGGTTGTTTTATATAAACATAAAACAATTAAATGAAATTATATTTTATAGAAATGAAAAACTTAAATAGGACTGCACTTTATAGCAATGAAAATGTAAATACAAAGTTTTAATAAAGCTATGATCCATATAGAACAAATGTTAGATTATTACTGTAATATTTAAAGCTGAATAGCTAAAGTAGTGGTGTACTTTAGCTATTCAGCTGTGCCTCATAAAGATGGAAAGCTTAAAAAAAATGGAGAAACAAAGCTATTCTTTGGAAACCAGAAACGCTTAAAGAGAACTGTACAAAAAAAATAATAAAATAAACTAGAACTGTAAAGTGCGCTGTAAAGACAGTGTAAAGACAGGGGTAGAGATGTTGTCTACTGAACACAAAAACTGCAACAGAGCGAGAGAGAGATACAAATGTAAAATATATTTGTACTTTATGAGGGCAAAATGCTGAAATAAAGCTGTATACTAAGAATTAAAAAAAAATAAATAAATAAAAT
>JAQQZS010000038.1:5087398-5097696 GCA_030068045.1 Platyallabes tihoni
TTCCTTTTATGCTTTCCGGTTCGCGGCCGTCTTACTTCCGGGTCCTAGTGCCGGCCGTGACTGAGTGCGCATGACAGGTCTGACTATTTGTTTGTGTATTTATCTGTCTGTCTGACTGTCCACTGTCTATCTATCCATCTGTCTGTTTGTCTATCTATCTATCTATCTATCTATCTATTTATCTATCTATCTATCTATTTATCTATCTATCTATCTATCTATCTATCTGTTTGTCTATATGTCTGTCTTACTTTTGTATCTGTCTGTCGTACTATTTGTTTGTCTATTTTTCTCATTGTCTATCTATCTGTCTTTATTTTGTATTTCCTGGTCTATTATCTATATGTCTGTCTATTGTTATTTCTGTCTGTCCACATATCGTCTTTCTTTTCTATCTATCTATCTATCTATCTATCTATCTATCTATCTATCTGTCTATCTATATCTATCTATCTATCTGTCTCTCTCTCTCTGTCTATCTATCTATCTATCTGTCTGTCTATCTCTCTCTGTCTGTCTCTCTATCTATCTATCTGTTTGTTCCACCCTCGGTCAGCCTCTCCGTGTGCCCGGTATAGATAAGCTGACGATGCTGTAAGTGAAAGTCCACATGCTCAGTGAGATGGGCCGAGAGCGCTCACCTCCCGCAGCATTACTGTGATCAAGCAGACTTGTAAAACACAAGTCTTTATCATATTACTCTTTTTTTTTTTTTTTTTTGCTCTAATAAAGCGAATCAAAGAGCGTAACTCCCATCGCCGTGCGCTCGGAGCATTAGGCATGCAGGAGCGCTCGGCCTTGTGCAATTAATGGCAATTACACTTATACTTTTATGATGTCTGCTACTTGCATTACAAAGGAATAATTACTTTTTATGGCTTTCATGTGACCGGCTGTCTTTTTTATAGCGGCCTGCAAGGATTCTCAAGAAAACATGTTTTACAAAATGGGCTGAAATGTCTATTACGCTAATGGATTAAACACTGCTGTCTGGTTCAGAGCCAAGATGGCTACCATTTTAATCTCTTAACACGAGCCACTGGAGAGTTCACACTCTGCTAATCGCACAGCTAGCACCTGGGGTTCTCCTCCAGGTCCTCTCTGTCTGTTCGGCTGTCTCTGTGTCTGTCTCTTTGTCTGTCCGTCTGTCTGCCTGATTGTCTGTCTATCTCTGTCTGTCTGTTTGTCTCAATGTCTTTCTGCCTCCATGAACCCTTTGATAACTTGTCACTCTTACATTAAAGGCTCTGTTTATCCAAAAGTAATGTAAAAAAGTAATTTACTGTTATTACATCAGTTAATATCATCAGCAATGAAAAATTTGTGTGCGTAATATATTATTACATGGTATTGTATAAGTGACAGTGTTATAGCCATGCCCCGCCCCTTTTTTGTGTGTAGAAATTTCTTCAACATGCCCAAAAGTAAAGCATAAAATTCACTCATCACATTTCTGGTTATGTTCGACATATATAGACAGGACACAGTTCTCAGTTAGTTCAGTTTTCTTTGGAGAAGGTTCTTCTGAGTTTTGGAAAGATCAGACTTTTGTGGTGTCACAACCCATACCGGCGGAACACAACACCACATTGATCTTTGACACTTCTTTTTTCTCAGTGCAGTTTTTCTGTTTTGTCCTTCTTTTCCACTCTCCCCTGCACAACACCATGTTCACAGAGAGGTTTCTTTTGCTTCGGTGTTTCCCAGCCCTGAAAGTTGTTCACATTATGTGGTGGAATTGCTTTGACCTTCAGGCTGCGGCCTTGAGGACGGCTGGGTGAGCTCCTGAAAGAGGCGTAATAGCACAGACCTTCCCTCACTCGCACTCATCCTTCCATCTCTTCAAACTTTGTTCTTCATTTCTTCTCTCTCTCTCTCTCTCTCTCTCCCCCTCCTTCTCTCTTGTTCAGGTCCCCTACTTTCTCCTTCCCTTGATTTCTCCTCAGCTTTATGTCCCGTATGTCCTGCTGTAGTGGTAGATCTTATCAGCTGTACCTCTTTATAACTTTTCCCATTAGTGTCTTAAAAACATCTGTGTGTATAGAGGCTTCTCCAAGTGCTCCTCACCTTTCTGTGCTGTTCAGACAGTCAGTTCTGTAGCATGTTGTGTATTGTATTTCCCTTTTCAGGGTCGACAAACCTGTCTTTGAACAACTCTTGAAGTTGCCATACAAATAGCAAAATACTGTAGGAGGAAACACTAAACAAATCTGATGCTGTAGCACAAGAACAAGATATTAAACCTGGACGCAGTTTAAAGTACAAAGTACAGTTAAGCAGGAAGCAGACCATTAAAGGAACAACTGTGACGTGTTTGTATTTAAATACAAAATGTAATGAATAGAATTTTAGTGCCATGAAATTTGTTACTTATAACATAACGTATATCTGGATACGGTAATGATTAAGTAATAGCTATATAACAAATAAATTGGAAAGAAGCAATATTTTTTCAATTTGAAAATTAAAAACATGTGATTTTACTTTGAAATGACACACAAGTGCATATGACTTTCCCTTCACCTTTGGATTTGTCATTGCATAAATAATTGAGGTAAAAGACCTTAACATTGCATAATAAAAAATTAATTTGTTTCTGGTTTATGCAAAAAGTCAATCTATGGAATCTACTGAGTGAATTCGTAGCCCTTTAAAGCAGTGGTTTCCAGACTGTGTTAATTGTTAGTCTGTATTTACATTCAACTTATTTATTTTCTCCAAGGCTAACCTGCCTACTGTAGCGGGAAGAGACCAATTGACGTTTACACTGACTTTGTAACAAAGCAACCACTTTGCAGCAAACTCATGAGAGCTTCTCTTTCTGGGGCAGAATGATATGTACATCATACATCTTTAGTAATAGAAACCCAAGAATTAGGTTTAAAAGTAGTTCATTTGGGGATTTTCTGTACCTACAGAACTCTTAATATCTGGTTGAACATGCTTTAGCAAGTTTTGCCTCTTCAGATCCTTTTGGTTATCATTAACATGATTTTTCGTAGAATTAATTTTTTTTGTAATTTTGTCCATGTTTCAACCATCTCATACTGTATGATGAGGTTTTGATGAGGAATTATGTGGTAGTCTTTCTTCTTTACTCTTTATTTAATTCCACTGGGAGCACTGGGAGCTTTCTCCAAACATACAGTACCTCTGGTCAAAACTTTTCTCCAGAAGATTGTTCTTTGTCCATGAGGATGATCTTGAAGCTATGGATTTTCTTGGCCGGCAGGCCATAGTGATGCAGAACTGGATTGACTGTAGACAGTCACACTGGTGTTCCCGATGCTTCCAGATGCTCATGGCAAACGTGTTGCAAAGTGGTTCCTGGGCTGTTCTTAACCAACCAATTCAGTTTCCTTTGAGCTGACTATGACAGTCTGAGTCTCCTCCCAGACCTTGGCAAAGTGGCCCATAATTTGTTTGAGTTGATTCCTCTAACTCTATCATCCTTTTTCTCAGATCTGCACTGAGCTCCTTGGCCTCTTCTCCTGGACAGTGCAGTCTTAATAACTGACAGGAATGTGAGATATACTGTATAATACAAGGGATGTTCATGTCAAACCGGGAAATTTCTGGTAAATGAAGGTGTAAAAGGGGCTCAGCAGTTGAAGCATTGCACTACAGTTTGGAAGGTCCCAGGTCCGAACCCACCCAACAACCGCGTCCCGAATGTCTAGTGTGTGTGTATAACTCAGTGCAAAACCCATTAAGAAATATAAAAATCCAGTTATCTCCTCCTAACTAGAACATCACCATAATTTTTTTTACTCCACTCCATTTCACTCTGCATAATCGCCCTCTCAACCCGACGGCACCATTTCTAATTTGTTTATATTTTGATAAACAATAGAATAATTACTGATTCAAATCTTGTTTTGGATGGCAGAAGGGGCAGAAAGTTCGTACCTCCCTTTTTCCTATTCTCTCCCTCTCTCGCTTGCTCGCTGTCTTTTGTGAAACCGAGAAGCACTATCTCCCTCTTTTAGTCACGCATGTGCAGTGCGGATAATGGATTAGCGCGAGGCAGCTGTGTTTCACTATGTGTGACCAAAAACTACCTGAATTGAGACATCGGCTTCGAGTGATGGGATATGAAATACAAACACATTTATTTCGCTGTATTACTGTCCAATTTCCGCAGGCATCTTCAAGGGAAATATGAGGCTACGTAGAGAATCAGAAGGACAGCGAGGTCTTCATTTAAGCTTCTGGGATCGTCTCAAATGTGTTCTGTAATGCAAGAAACTACCACAGCTCTGTGGGTTCTGGGGTATCAGAACGTATGCATCCAGGGTGCAGATTATTATCTCTGTGAACACAGGAACATGTACGAGAGGGGGCAGAAGATATCTGGAGAAGTTTCCTCAATGGGAGGATTGGACCCAAGAACTGGCCCGAGCTTCCTGAATGGTTTCATGGACCACATTAAACCTGCAGCTTAGCTTCGAACTTCTATGGCTCTAGTTTGTACACCCTGAGATGGAGATCTCTGGCATGACTGTTTACCATGTCATAAGAAGTGTGCAATCACCAAGAAGTTGCAGGTGGTTCTAGGAAAATTACTGTGCCTTATCATTGTTCCCTTTCCGGCACTTTTCTGGACTTTTGAGGGTTGAGATAAAATGACCCGTTGAGAAGGACACTGGAGTCGTGTGTCGTAATGAGAGCAAAAATGTCTGAATAGAAGGAAAAGTCTAAAACATGTTGCTTTCAGTAGTGGATCAGTGATGCTTCAGCGGCTGTTTTACTCCTGATGTTCGAGGGCCTCTTGAGTAAATTAAAGACATCATGAATTTAGCTGTAGCTGACTATTTTAAACCAAATCCTGTTTGCCTCTGCCAGGAGATTAATACTTAACCTTGGATGAATATTTCAAGAAAGTCATCGCAAGCATGCATACAAATCGAAGACCACGAGGGATAAAGTCGGGACTTTACAACAACCAGCTCAGCCTACAAATTTAATCAGTGCCAAAAAGCTGTGGTATGATCAGAAGAAAACATCCACGCTTACACGCTTACGAAAGTAAACAAGCTTGAAATAGTCCACATGGCGAAATACAGCAAGATCCTTAAGAGCCTTGTTATATATATATTACAGGAAAAGGGTCGTGTTATTCCCTTCCAGGAATACGTCGCAAAACATCACTGTGTAACAGAGTGAAGCTCTGGCTGCGGCGTTCGAATTTAAATAAGCAAATACTTCGAATCTTCGATCTGGTAATTACTGCTGTGATGGATACGCTACAGCTGGCGACGAATCCTTTAAGTCAGGGTGGCAGCAAAGATGTTACCTTGTTTTAGACGGGTCAGATTATTGGCCTGGATCAAGCGAAGAAAACAACTAAGGAGACTTGACTGGAGTAATGTGGTTGAAAAGAGAAAAATGAAAACACTTCAGTCAGAGCTGAGGTTAGTATAGGACGTACAATGTGATGAGAAGGGACTAAACACCTGTGTGGATTCAGTTTGCTAAGGAGCATAAAGATTGGACTTCATATGAGTCCAGACAGAGCCTATTCCAAAACGATATGGGTGCCATTATATACAGTATAGTATAGTGGTCACTGTACAAGCCTCTGGAGACAGAGTTATGATCTGGGGTTGGTTCATTTGCTCAGGTTTAGGCTCAGCAACGTTATGTGCCAATGAAATGAAATCAGCTGAATGTACTGAATGACCAGGTTATCACATGAATAGCGTTTTTCTTGATGGCACAGGCATATTCCAGGACTCAGATCTGGGAGGATGAGGAAGCATTTTCACACATACACCAAAAAACTAGAACGTGCACTTTTTTTTTTGGTAAATCATTATTCTATAACGTGGAGTGGAGTGGAGTGGAGTGGAGTGGAGCTCTCACTGATTACTCGGTTACTTTGAACCTCCCTGTATACATTATTTATTATGCCACAAACTGACAATGTGAATTTCATTTTTGTTTCCCATATAGTACGTGGTGTAAGCAATCCTGACATGCATGATACTGGGTGCAGTGAGCCGCTGAGCTGTGCGGGGCCTTCGGGGAATACGGTACACACGGTGTGTGTCTCCTGATAGTGTGTAGTATTCTGTAGTAGTAGTGAGAAAGAGAGAGAGAGAGAGAGAGAGAGAGAGATTAATAAATGTGTGTTGCACAGGCATAAAAATATTTAAATACAAACGTGTGTTTGAATCTAAAACGAGTTGCTCCGTCACCACAGTGCTGTAGCGTAAACGCCGTTCTAAAGAGACACGTTAACTATTAAATTGTCCACCAGCAGTTTGGATGATTAATGGAGAAACCCACAGAGCCAGAAAGTTTCCTATTCTTTGGGAATTGTTACATGATAATTAACATAATATTAAAATTAATCTGAATAAATTGACACAGTCAATTAGCAGCTCTTAAAAAAAATAACAGACTGAAAACAAATTACTCGTATAGAGAAACAAACACCAATATATCTCAGACGTCCTGTTGAAAGCATCCTTTAATGATGTATATCATGGATGTCTCATTTCTTTTAATAGTTTTCTCTTATTAAGTCTTTTTTTCAATAATGCTCAGAAGCACACATAAAGACAAAAGCATCTTTAAAAAAAAACAAGCTGTAGTCCTATGCTCCTTTCCCTTATTATGTAACCTGTATTAATTATGTAACGTATTAATTGTATTAATTTTTATTTTTAGTTTAATTTTAAAACGGAGAGTCATCATCCACTGCAAGTTACGTTCACTGTCATGTGTCAGTTACCGTCTACCATCTTGCTGAAACAAACAAACAAAAGTGCTTCATTTCATGCACTGTTTATCATCATCAAGAACAACATACCATTAATAATAATAATAATAATAATAAATTCATATTCAATCATTAAATACTTAATATTATATAGTTTAGCAATCTGTGATGAATCCTTATAATATTAATCTGTGTATCTGTTTACATACTGTAAATATTCAATAGTTTCTTGCCAGAAATGTAAAATTTCCACAGCTGTTTTCCGAGATATTTATGTTACCATGGTAACGCATGGAGGAGGTGTTGCCAGCATCGGTGTCATTGCATAGTGCTCTGAATCGAGGAATTTCTTTGACATAAAAAAATACCTTATCAGACTTTCCCTAAACAGGGTGTAGGGTGTACCGTTCATGTACACGGAACACAGCACGTGTCAATGTTTTGCTTTTGTTACGAAACAATGCATGAGGGGCGCCGCTTAAGATTCCAGGCTCTTTAAACGCCGAATATTATACCAGGGCCCCAACCTTGACAAAGCCAACCGTTTATTAATGGCCATAGCCTTCTTAAGGGCGCGCTGTCACCGAAGGGCCTTTGGAATTATCTGTACTTATCCTCCCCCTCCTTTATGGTGCCCCGGTCACATGTTGTAGCGCTTCCCGCATATGTTAGCATCTGCTTTATGTTCAGAGTTAAAATCGTGTTCTGCTTGTTCATTCATTACAACGAAGGAAAAACTGCACTTGCCGCTGCTTCGGCACCAAATCCAAAATCTGTCCCTATAGATACGCCCGAAAACCCCCGAAGGTACAGTACAGTATTTGCGAAGTGAAACTATCCAAAATGTAGTGCTTTTTCTTTCTTTTTTTTTGCCAACTATTGTTATTTTTATTTTTATTTTATTATGCTAGAAAATCACACCATACTTTTAAAAAATATTTTTGTGAATTTTGCTGTGAATTAATGTATCCATATAAAAAAGTCATTTTCTCACCAGTCTCTTTTTAATCTCTTTCTCATTAAATTAATGAGACAAAAATAAAACAGCTTGTCTTGTTTGTGAAAACCGTAAAGCATTCTGAAGACGAAAAAGAAATTATGCAAAATTCACTTTCTGGTTATGTTTAGACATCCACGTGGGTCTCAGTTGTGCGTGCACATTATCTTCTTCTTTGTCATTTAACTGCAGTTGGAATCCGGTAGGTAACATCACCACCAACTGTACGTCTCATTCTCCCTCATCTTCCCAGCCCCTTAAAGCCGGTTTTCCAGTCCTGTCTTCCCATCTTGACTTGACTTGTTCTGTGTCTTGAACTTCCACACACTCTTTCCTCTCGACAGCACCGCTCTGCGGATAGCGCTGTCCTCCGAGTGTGTTATGCCACCCCCAACGGTGCATGAGCGATCAGTTCGAAAAGATGCAGTCGGCTGGCGTCACGTGGTTCGGAGGAAACACGTGATAGTCTTCGGCCCTCCCGGCTGAATGGTCGTAGTAGCCTTAATGTGGGAGCCCCCTAGTGACGGGGAGGACATTATGTGTTTTCATCCCTGATCAGTGACTCCCCATTCTAAAAGACTCTTAACATTGCCTCCTACACTCCCATTTTTATGACATTCTTCACAATGGAGTCCCGTCGGGTGCTTACGTACTGTGCTATAAGTACAGCGCAATTAAGGTTGCTGTGTCCATTTCCTTAGTCTGTGTGTACATTGCCGGTAACTTAAGTAAGCAATTCGATTTTTCTCATTTCCTATTGTGACCTCATCTAAGTGCCAGTACCTCATTTGCATAGATATGGGAGAAAAGGCATTTCAGGTGGGGCATTACCACAAACAATCTAAGAAAGCCGTGTTAACGTGTTAAAGAAACAGTACAATATGGGACCTTTAAACCTACATCTATACCTCGGACACTTGAGACTTGTTCCCACTTCATCAACAAGCACCCTTTTTTATTATTATTATTATTATTAATCTATTTACACTAGTAAACGTCCCTGTTAATAAACTGTTACTATAGAAACGCTAACATCTTATACAAGTACGTTAATATAAGCCAGTATAAACTGCACTACTGTCAGAGCTGCTGCTGTAGAAAATTTATCACCTTCTGATCAAGCACCTGTACGCCTTTCTAGCCCTCATGTTGTGACATTTTCACACACTGTAGGTTGTAACATCACCCTAGCAGAGAGTGTGTGAGCCTTGAGGATTTAAAGCAAGTCTCGATCAGCGAAGATACAGATGAAATAATTGATTGGATTAATTGACGTAATGAACGCAACGTATAAATGACACAACCAGTACGACAATATTAGATTAGAGAGAGAGAAAGAGAGAGAGAGAGAGAGAGATTTTTCTCTTTTCTTGCTAAAGGCAGACACGAATCTGACAAATCCAAATCAACACCTCCTTGTTCTCATGTTACACACACTGAGATGGAGCCAGACGTGATGTGTTTGGGAAGACAGAGCTTAAATTCGATGAAGTACTCGTGTGTGTGGGTAGTTAGTTTAATAATGAGCATGTTCGGGGCTGTAGGTTGTGCACATACTTGATTGTGGTACATTTGGTATCTGAATAACCTCTAAAGACATGATCCAGCCCCGTCTCAGTTCGTGTGACGTCATAACAAGGAGGTGTCGATTTGGATTTGTCCGATTTGTGTCTAATACTCTTAGAGTTAAACAACCAATCAGGTTTGCAGCGTTTAAGATGATGAAGCAAACAGCATCTACTGTAAGAAGGGTGTGAGTTTATATCCCAGCACACGAGAGAGTGAGAGAGAGAGAGAGAGAGAGAGAGAGAGAGAGAGAGAGAGACCCTGGCACTGTTTTGATGAATGCTGAAGGTTTGCCTAATGAGTGTCTGTGTGTGTTTTAAAAGTTTGGAGGTTTAATGATGAGTTCATCATCCACTTTAACTTATATTCAAGCCTTTTCTTATCATCTCTTCATACAGAAATCATTATCATCATCTCAATACGCTAAAAAACTTTGACACTGGGAGAGGAGTGATCGCAAGAAAAACTGTGTAGGGGTGAATTAATGATTCCGCTAATAATAAAATTTGCTCAATGATTAATAATTAATTGTGTTTGGGTGTCTGTGTGTTTGTGTGTGTGTGTGTGTGTGTGTGTGTGGTACAAGCCGAGATGTGTCCTCACAAGTGTCTCTTCCTGGCTTTGTCATATTGGGGGTTTGTGTGGGTTTTGACTGTGTGTGTGTAGACACAGCTTGGATACTTGGATCCTGTGCCTCAGAATTGACGGCTGAAGTGTGTCATTACCTCTCCAAGACTCAAAAATATATATATATATATATATATATATATATTACACAAAAAAAAAACAAAAAAACCAATGCGCGTCTCCATCCAGCTCTGGATAGCGTACCACGATGGCCCCTAGGGACGAAACACAGGGAAAAAAGTGTGTGTCTGTCTTCCACTGGAGTGTTTGCAGCGATAACAAGACACCCAGGAATATGTGGTTGAGACACTTCCATTGTCATTGTCTTTTTGTAAATTTGTACTACTACTTGTTTTTTTTACTACCTCTTGTTTCAGATAT
>JAQQZS010000038.1:5113563-5128074 GCA_030068045.1 Platyallabes tihoni
AATGTCCCGCGGCGGGACGTTCCACCGCTCTGTGTTCCCGACGCTTTGTGCGCACACACTCACCGGTATTGGGGTATGTCAAAAATGAATATAATAAAAAAAAAAAAAACACCGGTATTCGGTATGAAAAGGTATACCGCCCAGCCTGCACCTTTTTCTTTTTTTTTCACTTTCTTTTTTCATTCCTTTAATTGAATGATTCTTGGTCAACAATACCACTACAATTAAGTATGCACTACCAGGTCCACCTGCACAGTCTAGAGTCACCTGCTGTTTTCCTGCTAAAGGTACTTTCTGCTCATGTCAAAATCTCGAAATGCTTTGAAGCTTTTCTGTCATAGTATGAAAACCCAGCAGAGAGGGGAATAAAAAAAGCACCAGAAAATATGATAAAGTCAGTTGTCACCTCAGCACAGCCTTGATCAAAGGCACAATCTACAACCTTTGAAAGAAGTTTAAAAAAAAAAAAAAAACATCCCGCTCATTTGTTGACTCCTTGCGTGGCCTTGCAGCAAGCGCCATGCCGTTAAAGAGATTCCAGAGCAAAGCGTGTAATAGACCCTGACAGAAAATACGGCAGCTGTGAGCTACAGTCGAGAGGGCATCAGGGTCGGGGTTTGGGCCAGAGCAGAGAAGAGAGGAAAGGGCGAAGATTTTGCCTAAAGAATAGAAGAACTTGTCACAGTAAAACGATCACGTTCTCCCACCCACCACACACACACACACACACACACACACATATATAAACTCTCATATTCAAACAAGGACAGACTGCCAATTTCAGACTAAACCATAAAGTACTTCTTCACTGGCTGCTTGTTTTGACTTTTGTGGAAGAATTAAAACAATCTTACCATTCCACTGAGGTTCATTACATAGATTATTGGGTTTCTGAAATTACAGTCTGTCAAACATCTTGTAATGTATTTTGCAGCACTAACTCTCAGCCAGCATTGATTTTTGGAAAGAAAAAAACTTAGCTAATTTAAAGTTCTGAAAAATGTTTAATTAAAGGGTCGATGATGGTTGATTTTAGAAAGAACTAAGCATGTGAGAAATTACAGACATAATCTTTGAATTTTTTTTTAAGGATATATTAATACACGTAGAAAAGCAGCAGTTCTCAGTCCAGTAATGATCCATAAAGTAGAAAAAGAAAACTCAGTGCACCCCTACAGTAGCTCACCAGGGCCCAGCACATGCAGAGCCCAAGGCTGCTGACCAGACCTCCAAACTCCCCAGATCCCCAGTCCGATCGAGCGTCCACAGAATGTGCACTTGTGCAGGACAAACAACTTTGTTCTATGGAGGCCCCATTCCAGAACCCACAGCACCCCAAGGATAATCTGTTAACAACCTGGTGTCACAGACCACAGCACACTCCCCCAGAAGCCCTGCGGAGCCACACCCTGAGGGGCCAGAGCCACTCCGGTGGCACAAGGGGAGCCTGGACATAATGTTTTGCAATTCCAACTCCCTCTTTTTTTTTTTTTTGACAAATTAGAAAAACAGATAATAATTCATTGCATTTTAGCCTAGTTTTATCAAGCAAACAGATGTGGATACGAAGTTTTAAACATTTGCTCACCCACACAAGCCCAAGCCTCAGGCCTTCAGTCGTGACTCTGTTGGATCAAAGATAAGCTCCCATGTCCACAAGATAACGTGCAGTGCCAATTAGTCAGTCGTCCTTGAAAACAACTTGATGTTTCGTCTTCGGTGAGCACAAATGCTGTCCCTTTTAAAACCTGTCAAAATGTTGTTTTTTAAAGAATTAAACAATTAGCAAATGTTTTTAGAGGCAATCAATTTTGTTGGAGGGAATAAAATGGTATTAAAAGAAAATGTTGGGAGTGGATGATTGTCAAGCATAGACTTATGTCTATCGAGATTCATATTTGGGGCATGGGTAAGGTACCAGGCAGACTCCTTGGAAGGATGTATCAATACTCAAGCTGAAAAACAAGTTATTGTGATTTTAAAATAAATCCGTTGACAAACAAGAAATAATGGGAGGATGGACAGTTTTAGATAGCGACAGGGGGATTCTGTTAAGGAAGGATGTCTAGAGCTAGCAAAGATAAGACATGAGTCTATGGATAAGTAGAAATGCGGCCAGGTAGAGACAGAATGTTAAGACAGGGGGTAGATATTGGTGGCTGGTAGCTATCCTGAGGCAAAATCAGTGGTGGGTTCAGGGAAAGAGCTTGGAAGTGGAACAGGAAGGTTAGTATAAGAATGTCTTAACTGGTCTAGTAATGGAGTTTTTTTTTTTTTTTTGTGAAGGGAATCAATCAGGCTCAAGAACTTCCATACACCAAAATGAATAATGACGGACCTTTTTTGGAAATGTTAGACTGTAAAATGACAAGTGCCAGCCAGGATCTTGATCACAGATAGAGAATTTCCCCGTTTTGTCCGATTGGTGGTGGAGGCAAGAGGTTGACAACCATATACCACATTAACTGTTAACACCTTCATCCAAGTGACAAAGGACGTAGCCAAGCGATAAATGGTCTGTCTTGTGTTTCTATCTCTGCCTGGCCTTGTCTTTGCTTATCTATAGACCTTATATCTTATCTTTGATAGCTCTAAAAATGGCCTGATTCAGTCCATCCTGCTTGTACAGACCATCCTACCTTGTGTTTTTGGAAATGATTTCATTTCAGATCATTAATTTAATTTCATGATCAGCTCATAGTCCAGTAAGGCTCAAGAACCTATATGCACCGGTATAGATATAACAGATTGCTAACGAACATCTCAACAATGAATGTAGTATTTCTGGTTTGTCTGATTGATGGTAGAGGCCCTAGAGTTGAGCCAAGTGACAGAGAATACAAGCAAAGCAATTAAAAGACCGAACAGTGGCAATGCTGGGATTTGAACTCCTGATTCAGTTGCCCAAAATCTTAACCACTGAGCCACCACTTCCATGGAATTAAGGAAACTCTTCATAACTACTAGTTGCTGTGCACTTCGAGTGTATGGTTGGCAGATAAAAATTTAAATATTGTTGTTTTTAAACTAACACTATGTTCTATGTATGCTCTAGCACTGCCTACAACCTGCCCTAGGACCAACGTTACTTTTATCTGGTACAACCAGCTGCTGATTTCTTGGCACCCTTTTCCAGATGCAACAAAGCAGCCCCACAACATTACTGAACCTTTTCCCGGGCTTGATTTATGGAAGGTGTTCATTTTGTTGAAGGCCTTATTTCATTTTCTGTAAATATAGACATGGCAAGGTTTGCCAGAAAGCTCTAATTTGGTCTCATTGGTCTACGGGATGTTGTCCCAGAAGTATTTTGGCATGATCGTGTGTGTTTTGGTAGATTGCAGAGAGTTGTTCTCATGTCACTCTCGCAGTACTGGGATCCTCCTGGGTTTCTTACCGAAAAAGCCCTTTCATCGATGGTGTGAGCTAAAACTGTCATGTCCTATGTTAACATTTACTTGCATTCATTTGCAAGTGAGGCAGTGTGCAATCTGAGTGGCTTGTTTCCTAAGGAAGCAAGCATTTAATGGTTGAGGAAAGTATGAACCTTCTGGTCAGTCATGAAGACAATGATTCCATAGGAAGAATATTAAAAACATAAATTCTATGGCAACTGGTTTACATGCTCACTCTTTGCAGTTCTGTGAAGATTGGCCACAAAGCAAGTGTAGTTATCTATGTTTTTTGCACTAAAATCCAGTTGTTCTGAGACAAGTTGTATTTTCCGGCATGTCTTGGAGCTTGTAAGGAAACTTTCAGAATGATCTACATAGTTTATTCCATTGTCACCAAACGTATCTGAGAAGTGTCTAATTTTAGGCTTGCTGCAATCCAGCACAGGGACTTTTGAGTCGTCTTCAGTTGTTCAACAGATCAACTGGAAAGCCAGCCAGCACAGAATGGTAGTCATGGTAGTTGTCATAATTGTTCATTGTTCTGTTGTCCGAGGTACCAGAAAAATCTTGCAGTAGTCACTCGCAGTAGTCAGCATGCATGTGATGCTGGGTTGGGACGAGGAACTGGCCAGGATTTGAAAAGTCTTGAGGATGACACTTGGTTCATGCTGAGGTATCCAAACAGGAGTTGAAACTGCATGGAGGGAAGAGCAGGTAGAGATTAGCTTCTTCACTATACTAGTGATAGAAGAAATTATGTACATGGACTATTATCCTGGAAGGTTGTGTACAGTAGCAGGAGAAGATGACAAGAACCAGTTATAACCTGTTGTGACTCCTCACCGTTTCAGTGGTAAGACTCAAACCATTCAAGTGCAGTATCAGTGGTTCCAGGGTTGGGCAATATGGGCATGAGAACCTAATGGTCAAACACAGCAGGGATATCCAGTAGGATAGGAAATACGGACGTTCTTGGTGGACATAATGCCATCAGGGATCTAGAGACTAAACTAGAGCCAGACAAAATAATTCCAGCCTGTGTCCTTCATGAAGACAGACAAGAACCTTTATAGTCAAATATATTACAGTGAAATTTCTTTGAATATCCAAGATTTTTATGAAACTGGCGTGAGAACCTAGGGTAAACCATGATAGCTATGCCGCTGAAGGAGATAAGGCATTGTTTAAGGTCCCTGAATTGGCAATTTAACAGTTCCTGAGCCTTTGATCAGTATCCTAAGGCCTTAAGCACTGAGCCACCACTTATCACGTTCATCAGTTCCAGTCAAGAGAAGTGAGCTTTTAGTGTGATTCCATTATACAGCTTGTGTACATTGAAAGGAAATGTAGTTTGTCCAAGGCCACCATGCAATACGAAACAGAATACATGAAGACTACACAAAATGCAACCCCCACCAAATAATAATAAAAAAAAAACAGCTTTCCAACAGTGTTTGACTGATGGTACTTCGTTAGCAACCTAGTAACTCAGTGTAAGGATCTGTCCAATAATGGAAACTTCAAAGCGCATTTGTCAGTCGCTCTGCATAAGATCGTCTGCCAAATGTAAATAAGTGATGTACAAGTAAATGCTGAGTTGTGTAGCAGTAATAATAAGTACAGTACAGCAGCAACAGATTCCATAAATGAATATCATCTGAAGCAGATGGACCATATTTCTAGACACCAAGTAACCACCATGCCACCTTCTTGGTTCTACTTGTATTCTTCCTTTTTAATGATTGTGGTTTGGATGGATTTTTAAAAATGTCGTAAAATATGAAGAGCAATTAGTGTAAATTGCAAAAATCGAAATATTTTACAATTTCTTTATAGATCCTTATATTACTTTATATCTGGAAAAAAAAGTCGAAAAGTGTTTGGTGAATATGTTTATCTCAATCCTACATCCAGAAGGTTGAGTTCCTAAGAACATTACATGTGGTGGACACAGAACCATCAGTGGCCTTCTATATAAACCAATAAACCCTTTACTTCTTTAACTTGTTTAGGCTTTATACGTTCTAATTCAGTTTTTCAAACAAACAACAAAAAACAGAAAGGAAAAAACAAACCTATTTGCTTTAACTAGATAATTTTACCTTGCTATAATGGCGAGAATAGCCTAGGCTCGATTCCAAACCAAAGGGAAAAAACAAATCCCTCTTCCCATTTGTTCTTGAGCAGCAGGAGTAAATGGTGATTTGAATATAAAAAGTGCTTAATGATCTGGTCATTGTTTTTTACAATTGAGGAACTGATGCTGAACATTAAGTTGTAAAATGATAGGGCTTCTGATGAATTAGAAAGAACAGCATCATTTAATACTGGTAATTGTCCAAAGCCACATTATAGATCCTTCCAAATTGAAGTGGAAGTGATGGAGTGGCTGAGAGGGAGGAGGTATGTTAGGGGATGTAATCATAGTGCCTTAATAAGAGTAGCGATTCTGTTTTATTTTATTAAGTGAGGCTAATCAGAACATTCACAAGATTCATTTTTGTTGGAAAGAGGACCCGGAAAACCCTTGCCATGCTTGGGGATCCTCCTGCTGGCAGTGGTGTGAAAATAACCTCATATCAGCTTCTGGATTAGATTTACAAAAAACCCAATCTACTCTCTGGTCAAACTACGTTAACACCAGCATTGGACACAAGACCGGAAGTCAGTGCTTGAAGTCAGTCCTTAAGGATGTGCTGAAAGAGTTTTCTATTGTAGTAGAATTTCAAGAACATGGTAACTATGTACTACTGCATAAAGTGAATGTAGGTTTTACTGCTCTTTATAATACAGGGAAACGATTAGCATCTGTTTTTCTTTACCAGTTTAACATTTGCTTCGAGTAGTGTCATTCTCTAGAAAATGGTGGTGACTGTGGTGAAAATAGTTTAAAATAGTTTTGTTTGTACCAATCAGCCATACAATAGCAACCACTGTCAGGAGAAGTCAATAACATTGATTATCTTGTTGGATAGTAATCAGTCAAGCTCTCAAAGTCGATGTGTTGGGAGCAGGAAAAATGGGCGAGCGTAAGGATCTGAACAGCTTTGCTGTCCAGGTAACTATTGTAGGTCTCCAAAACAGTTCTTATAGGGTTTTTCTAGTGTTTAGCGGTTAGCACAAACCAAATGTGCTCGAAGGAACGACAACCAGCACGAGATAGGTCTGAGGAGCAAAGGCGAACCCATTTGAGACAATCCCACTGAAGAGCTATTGTAGCACAGATTCCTGAAAAAGTGAATGCTGATAGATCTGATAGAAAGGTGTCAGAACACCCCAAACTGCATTGAAGTTTTAGCTATAGACCAGTCAGGTTGCCCATGCTGACCCGTTTACACCATCTAAAGCTCCTAAAATGGGCGGTTGAGCATCAAAAATGGACCACGGAGCAAAGGAAGAAGGTGGCCTGGTCTGATTAATCACATTTTCCTTTATATCATGTGGCTCGCCGGGCAAGTTTACCTGCGGAAGAGATGGCCAGGGATGCACTATGGGAAGAAGGTGATCCAGTGGAGGCAGTGTGACGCTCTAGGCAATGTTCTGCTGAGGAAACCTTGGGTCCTGCCATTGGTGTGGATGTTACTTTGAAACATACCATCTACTGTACCTAAACATTGTTGCTGACCAAGTACGCTCCTTCATGAAACCAGTGTTCCCAGTGACCTCTTTCAGCAGGATAATGCGCCCTGAAACACTGCACACATTGTTCAGGAACAGTTTAAGAAACATCATAGAGTCTGAGCTTGTTGACTCTGCCTCCAAATTCTTCAGATCTAGAACAATTCTGATCCATAGACATCTTACATCATTTACAGGACTAAAGGACTGTCTTCACGATCCCTGGCCTCAGTATTAGATGGATGGATTAAATTTCATGGCTGTTTGGTGTATGTGCTTGTTCTGCTAATGCTCTCATGCAACGTTACATTATTGCTGAAATATTTCAGGTGTTTTTTTGTGATATGTTGTACAAACGTGAGACTACGTTTTGTACTACGACTTAAGTGTCTATTATTCACTGTAATTTATCGTTGATCGCATGCACATGCTGTAACGCACACTCCTATCCAGTATGACTTTGAACTCAGTAATCACAAACTAAAAAAAAAGGCGTCCAACTTTAATTAAGAAGCTATTAGTGCTGGTAAACATGCACTTTTTACTCTGAACAAAATTAGGTAGAATCTATTATCAAAGTATCTTAATTTTGTATTTTCAGAAAGTAAATTTTACATGGAAATGTGAATCTGGTGCACCTTTAAAGATGATTTAAAGTGCATAATTGCACCTTAAAGACCATTAAAGTAGCTTTAATTAGCTTTTAATGAAGTAATTTAAAGGGACACTTCATGTGGTTTTCCAGATAATAACATAAAAGACGTATCGTTAAGAGACTGTATAAGGACATATATGTCGAGGGTTCATTCTTTTTCCTGAAAGTGCGTGCATGGTCAAACAGAACACAAGGCTTAATGGGCCAGATCTCTGCATGCGTGTGCATATATAGAGAGCAAACTGGGCCAGTAGAGGGCGGAATAGACATTTACCCCCCAGTGTGTGTGTGTGTGCAAGTCTGAGCGTGTGTATGTGCTCACATTTCGAAATCTTCGGGTTGACCGTGTAAATCTCTGCATGCGTACGTATCACAGTTTGTTGTCAAGGTCATCTTTTCATTCCTTCCCCGTCTGTCCCCGGAGAGAGTGTTTGTGCGTTATGAAGTCACTGTCACACGCGTACGCTCGCATCTTCTCCGACGTCTCGCACAAAATGGCCGCCGTCCTCAAACTCTGGGAAATGGCAGCGCGTGTGGAGATGAAGGCTTCGTGTCCCTGCTGGAGGTCTGATCAAAAAAGGAAACAGAAAGGGGAATAGCAAATCCATTTCATGGCTCTGCCGAAGCAGAGAGCCCGGCTTAGTTATAGATCACACTCGAGTGAGGTTTCTGGGTCATTCCTTTTTTACGGCAAAGACTCAACACACACCTGGTTCACCCACCTAACCTTAAACTATTCCTCTGTCACGTTTTTTTTTTAAATAGAAACATAAAGAGGTTCATTATTATAGTGTAGTATATAAGGATTAAAGTATAATATACTGTACAGCAAGCACGTTGTTATTAGCACGTGTGTGCATTTGCACCAAGTGTATGAATATAAATAGTTCAAGGGTTAAATTGAATCAGATTATTATTCCTTTCTCTGGCAGAAGGAACACAGTAGCACTGGTCCATCATTTTCTGATAAAACAATAAACATTATGGTTAAGATTGTTATTCAGAAGGTATAAATAAAAGCAATGAAATGTGATGCAAAAGATAAGTGCGGTGTATGCTCTGCAGTGGAGGCTCTGGTGTGTCTATCAGCAGGTATAAAAGCAATAATATTGCACTTAATAATGTGTTCATGTGTTCGCCTCGTTAATCATTTTCACAATTTCATCAACAAAGGGGAAAAAGAGGAGGGGGGGGGCAAAAAAAAAAACATTCAATCTAACAGTTTAATTGGCCGACACAACACACAGCTCATTTACTGAGATACATGATCTTCTCTTAATCTCACAACTTTCGCCCTTTTAATTAATTCACTACTGTAACAAATATGCAGTTTATTAGATCGTATCGCATTATAACGTGTGTTTGTGTGTGTGTGTGTGGGCTGCTTAATGATTTCATCAGACACAGCACACAATGTGTTTCTATTCTTAACTTCTTCAAATGGAAAATAGATTGCTTAACATCTAACAATTTAACTTTAAATATAATACATTTTAATAATCATGTGAGTTCATGTCGTGATGGAAATGTCATTTCAGTTTAGTTTTATGATCAGTCACATGGCACAGGACAACATTTATCTTAATACGAATTTTTTTCCCCCCTTGCCTATACAGTATAGCCTTTGACTTTTTATAAATTTTATATATACAGTATATATATATATATATACTGTATACACTGTATATTAAATATATGATGTCGAGCGTGCGACATCACTGCATTAATGTAACCGTATAAACTGGAGATGCACCAAAAATAAAGAAATCAATAAAAAAACAGATAAAATAAAATAAAAACACAGAAATTACCCAAAATGACCCTCATATACCCTGGACGAGGTGCCAAACAATCACAGGACACAAACATACTACGGGAATTTGGGAACACCAATTAGCCTAATCTGCACGTCTTTGGATCGTGGGAGGAAACCTGAGTACCCGGAGGAAACCCACCAAGCAGAGGGAGAACATGCAAACTACAAGCACACAGTGACGGGAATCGAACCAGAACCCTGGAGGTGCAAGGCGACAGTACTAGAGTGACCTTTAATTGTGAGACTTACATTCTTACCTTGTAGTAGACAGATAGATAGATAGATAGATAGATAGATAGATAGATAGATAGATAACTTTAATGCTTATTACTACTGTAATTACTGTAATAACGTAACAATTGTAAAAGCACTAAAAAAGTGAAAAATCTATCCGTTCATTCACTCATCATTCACTTGCTCAATCAGCAGGTCATTTACTTAAAGAACATTTCATTTCTCTTTTCATTTCTGCTTTTTTTTATCATTTCATTTGACTGAGTTTTTTTTTTTATTATTTCAGAGTGGTCAGAATTTTTTTTTTGGCAGCAATTTTACTTTTGCTTCATTTCTCTCTCTCTCTCTCTCTCTCTCTCTCTCTAATCAGGCCTCATTACTCGCTTGCCTAGAGCAGAAGTGTTCACGTTTGTCACACACACACACTCACACACACAAGACCAATCTGTCCATCAGGGTCTGAGCGAGGTGGGCTCACCCTGCGTCTGAGTGACCTCGAGTGAAAAGTGATTCAACTCTGTACCAACTCGACTGTCGAGCTGTTATTCAGGCTGCACTGTAAGGTTTTATTGCTTTAAGCAGCTGAGCTCCAAAGGACAGAGCTGTAGCGCTCCAGTAATGCCATGCGGTCTAGAGAAGGAAAAAAAAGGGAAAAGAAAATACTCTAATCACGTCTTTAAGCGCTGTGTTCTTTGCGCCCGGGTGATTTTGTGCTTTCTACTCACACTTGGAAAAAAATGCTTCATTACTCCCGTCTCTCTAATTCTGACTACTGATTGAAAAAGATCCACGAGCCCCCTTGTCAGGAATGTAGCAAGCGTCCAGCCTCAGCCACTTTTGATTCAGACAGTACAGTGTGATATTTTCTAACAAATCCCATGAGCAGGGCGTGACCTGGGAGCGTGATGAGCTGTGGACTTGGAATCCTCATTGTTCCTCTTCTCATTCCCAGCTCAGATCTTCCTCAGATTGCCCACACAGTGGCATGCCGAAACTTGAACATTCCACCAGCACATTTATCTCTGTCCTTAGACGGAAGAATGGAGGTTTTGTCAAACTTTCTCTTTTTGGCCGTGGCCGCGTTGTAGACTTTGGCATCTGTTCTTTCACTGATGCTTTGGCAAAATATAAAACATCATTTACAGTTAACATTAAATTATGTCGTTAATTAATTGTTTATATCTGGACTGTAAAGTCCACGGAAATGTGATTTTGTGATACTGATGAGAAGAAACCAGATATTTCTAAGCTGAATACGAAGAGCTTTCAGCTCATATACGAGGTGGTATTCAAGACTATCTTTGTAACACGGCAACAGATAGCAGCACAAGGCAGCATGCACGGTCACACATCTTCATCAGTCAGCATGCCAAAAGACATCATCCTGTGTCCATCCAGAGCTGTGCAGATCGTGCTGTTCTTACCTTGTCTGATATTTCCTAGTAAGTTAGAAACTCTGCGAGAAATTATGGCAATGCTGCAAGGTGTTTTGAGTGACACAACCGCTGCAGGAGCAGAAGAACTTCACTGGAAGATAAGAAGAGATCAAGGAGACCTTCAACAAGCTCAACCCCCGAAGATTTTTGTGCATGATGATTGTCTGAGAACAATCCACAACGCCAGGCGATCGTCACATGTGAGTTGAACACGTGCCGTGTTGCTGCCAAGTTCGTCCCCAGGCTGCTGACCCAAGAACAGAAGGAACATCGCAACGAAGTCTGTCAAGAACCTCATCAGCGTACCGTGGATGACCCATCCTTAACGTCAAGGATCATTACCGGTGGTGAAACTTGGGTGTATGGGTACGACCCTAAGACGAAGCAACAGTCTTATATGACGGCACCATAATCAGACTGCCTGCTTCATTTCACATCCCAAGAACTCCTTCAATACTTCAAACATGTGGAAATGGCTTGGAGCAAGGTCAAGGGGAATGAGGCAATGACTCCCAGCCGAGTTCCTGTAATGTGCAAGTGGTGTTCGTGAATGAGTGTGTGTACAGTTCACACAGACAGATCCGTCTCTTCTGCAAGTTGGTGACAAGTTATCTGTCGATTTTCAAGGATCAGATGTTTCACTGAATTCGCTGAATGTTTACAGGAACAACTGCAGTGGACTCCGATCCACCACGGACGTGATCGTTATTCACAGACCTTCTTTAAAACGTTTGCGCCAAAATGTTTTACCGCCGCCAGGAGTCTCATCACAGTACTGTGCTCAAAGTCTTCTGTAAATGTAAATCCCTCTTTATGTCTTTATTCACCAGAAATGTCATCATGAGTCCAGTTATAGTCTGGAGCCTGTTATTCTGCTTATATCATAGAGTTTTACCAAAAATTACAATCAAGTATAGTTAGATTTATTGCTATTCATCGTCAGAAGGACATCTCTCTCTCTCTCTCTCTCTCTCTTTCTCTCTCTCAAATTTCAAATCTCAAATTTTACCAAAAACAATGCTGCGTTGACGTTTCTGTGCTGAACATCATGAAAAACTGGCACAAACAAAGCGACATGACGGTTATGAAGCACTCCATACATGTTAAATCAAAAACACATTTCTCTATATGCATTCGTTTTTCTGAATCTGTTTATTATTTGTCTCAGAATATGCGCAGCGTCCGTTGTAGAAATCCCTATGCGTCAGCCGTTACTATATAAACGACAGAGGCTGCTGTGAGGATTGAGATTTGCGTTCAACTCACCCAAACTACAGTACTGCTATTACATAAAATGCATGCACACCTTTTGACCAATCAAATTTGAGAACAGATTTGGTGCTTTGATGTAACTTCAAAACTTCAAAAGAATTTGACCGTTGATGCCTAATAAAGTTTTCTATCGAGCGCTGTCCTAATGTGATCGATTCCTCAGACCGAAGGTACTGATTCTCCGTGATAATGATAAATAAATGAATGAATGAGGATGATGTGATGAAAGGCCGAGCGTTAAGCTTGCCTGTGCTTTATTTTTGATGCTCGGTGCGCTGTGGTGTTTCTCACACTGATTGATGGACAGTAATGTATCTGCAGTCGCTCAGGTTTAACAGCCGAGAATCCATCTTCCAGACTCCTGCGTGCCGTTTTCAGGAATCTCTGATGTGTGTTTTTATACATGATGGACGTTCCTGCACACAGACTGGCGTAGATTTTACTCAATCTATTAAATGAATAAAACACATTACTTTTTTCGTGTTACATCACACTGGGTATTAAGACTAAAGAGAAAAAGAAAATACAGTCCGTGCATATGATACCGTATGCGTGTGTGATACTGTTGGTGCAAAAAAACCTCAACACTGCTTATAGCTGAGCGTGCATAAGACCAGGAATAAATTAGTGTTAATGCAGAATGTTTTTAGGGCTTTTGATGTTTTTAGGGAAAATATTATAAGATGTAAATCAGTAAAGAATAAATTCTAGAAGCACACAGAGCTTTACTGTTAAGTAACACACATTACTCCAGCTCTCTGGACCTTTTCGTATTTCTCAATCTTTATCACCTTTCTTCATATAAAGAGAAAGAAATACAAAAATAAATACTAGGGTTTTTTTTTATGTCACCTTAAATTTTGTGTCTATGTGTGTGTGTGTGTGTGTGTGTGTGTGTGTGTGTGTGCGTGCGTGTGTGTGTGTGTGTGTATGTGTGCATGTGCTTGTTTTTTTGTTGTTTTTTTATGTTTTTTTAAAATTAGATTTGTTTGTGGTTGTGTTTATTTTCTAAATAAAATTTTATCCAAGTGCTTTTTGTCTGTATGATCATTTAAAACAAGTGTTTTATTTGTGCTTGTTTTAAAAAATAATCAAAATAAAATTATTTTTGGCTGTACGTATTGTTGTTTTATTTGTGTTCTTTTAAATGCTGTTTTTGCTTGCTTTTTAATTTAAACAACTAGTGATTTGATTGTAGGTTTGTTTTAACTGAGTGTTGTTTTATGTGTATGTTTGTTTTTAAATGTGTTGCTTTGTATACTATTTATATACTATTTTCTTTTTATATTGAGTATTATTTGCTTTTATTTGTTTTTTGAAGCCTTTTTGTCTTTATTCATTTTTCTGTTTCTTTGTCTGTTTGTCTGTTCATTCATTGATTATGTTGTTGTTGTTGTTGTTTATTTAAACTTGAAAAAATAGCATTTAGAAAGTTTATATTTTTCAGACTATTTAACTTTTTGATTTTTATTTGAACCCATAGGAAACGCATCAACCTTTCCATGTAAGTAATGAATTGTACAAAGAGAATTAAACTTTATATAACATATAATTCCAGATAAAGTAAAAAAAAAAAAAAAAAAAACAGGAATGCTTGAAATGTAAATTTGTTTAGGGTTCAAATGGTTTCAAGTTAAAATTATTAGCAATTTCTTTTTGATCATTTGAGGTAAAAACATTACAGTTTACAAACATTACAAGCTGAATTACAGTTGATTCACAGTTGAATTGAAAGTTAATATTGAAATAAAAAGGAAATAATTTAGAAAGAAAGAAACAAGTGATTTTATAATAATAATAATAATTATAATAATAATAATTATTATTATTATTATTGTTGTTATTATTACTTTCCTTTCATCCCATTATGTGTGTGTGTGTGTGTGTGTGTGTGTGTGTTCAGGGTGGGTGGTGTTTTTGGGAACACATCCTCACCTATTAAAGTGAGCGTCTTCGTGGCGCCGGACTTCTTCACCGCACTGAGCCTCGCTCCTCCCTCAGCTCATAATGGAGCTCATTAACACAGGCCATCTCTCTCTCTCTCTCTCTCACTCTCTCACACACACACACACACACACACACACA
>JAQQZS010000038.1:5149628-5162829 GCA_030068045.1 Platyallabes tihoni
GGTCTGATCTACTCTATATAAGATATCAGTGGTCTGATCTACTCTATATAAGATATCAGTGGTCTGATCTACTCTATCTAAGATATCAGTGGTCTGATTTTCTCAACATTAGATATCAGTGGTCTGATCTACTCTATATATGATATCAGTGGTCTGATCTACTCTATCTAAGATATCAGTGGTCTGATTTTCTCAACATTAGATATCAGTGGTCTGATCTACTCTATATAAGATATCAGTGGTCTGATCTACTCAACATTAGATATCAGTGGTCTGATCTACTCAACATTAGATATCAGTGGTCTGATCTACTCAACATTAGATATCAGTGGTCTGATCTACTCTATATAAGATAGCAGTGGTCTGATCTACTGTATATAAGATATCAGTGGTCTGATCTATAGGAAGGGGAAGGAAGCTTTTTTTTATCAATGCAGTGATTTATTGAAATGCTAAAAATATATTGTATGCTCTTGAATCGTATTATTTTATATTAATGGAGCTTAACATTCTGTGAAATAAACAGACCTGCATTCATACGTTCACATTTATTTTGTGTGTCTCAAGGATAAATGTTTATCAGTTTATTTATTTATTTTATCTCTGTAGAATCATGTTTTTGTTTGTATTTATTGGGGACGTCGTAAGTAAATGAGGGAAAGCAGCAGTGAGCGATGAAGAGCCTCCTGAGATATCACTCACATGGAGCATTCGGTGAACAGAGCAGATTAGTTCAGGGCTTTTTAAACACATTCCCTCAAAATAAATAAGCGTCAGTTTATAACAAAACACACTAATTATTGCTTTTTTAAACCAGTGATTTAATTCTCTGGTTGTTTTTATAAATACAGGAGAAGCGCTACAGAAAATCATGTTAAAGCGGAAGGAGTTTAAGGTCGGATCATTTATAAATAAAAAAATAACAACCCAACATTTGTTTCCCGAGCTGTTACAAGCAAAGGCTCATGGGAAAGCTATACATCAAGCGCTGTCACTTCTCTTCTCCGAGCAGTGTGTGTGTGTGTGTGTGTGTGTGTGTGTGTGTTTTTAGTTCATACGAGACGCACTTCACGCTGTGCAGCCTACGTCAGAGAGCTAACCGCGTCGTCCAATCTGGTTCCACGTCCGTGTAGACAAGCCAATCAGGTGCAGCGGCGTAGCGTCAGTGCGCAATCAAAGTCTCGCAGCTCTCGTTTGATATTACAGTTCATTCTAGTAGAGAACAATGAAGAGAAGGAGGGAGGAGGGAGGGAGGAAAGAAGGGAAAAAAATAAAAACTTGACTCTGTCTGTAGGGAAGCGCCGACATCGTCCCACGTTCCTCTTTTTATCATTTCTGCTTTTCCATCGAGCTGAAACGTCTCCAGAAGCAGCCCGCCATTTTGGCCCCGTCATCATTTTACATTACGCACTCCGCAAACGAATCTCATGATATCTGTATCCCAGCACAGATAAAACAAACAAACCAAAAAATAATGCTTTTGTCCTCCGTCTCGGTGTCTTTAACTCACTTTGATAAACATGTTGTACCTTTGTTAAACGTTTCTTCTCACCTGCCATCACACACAGCTGTCTTCTTCATCTGCTTGTTTATAAACACATGTTGTCAGCGTGACGTTTTTAAAAAATAAATAAATTTAAACCCTCGTAGGTTTCTTACGCATGTAAAAGTAGCAGCTGTAGAAGCGTGTAAACGATACGATGTGATGTCGTGTTATATTTCATCAGCGAGAAACCACCGAGGTGAAATCGCACAGGTAAAGGGTTTTGCTGAACGAAAGCAGGTGACAACTTCATCGCAGCATGAGGGCTGGGAGGGCGGCGTGATTAAAGGGATGACGCTGTAGCGGAGGAGTGCGGGTCTGAGATCGGACCACCTGCTGAGACACCCGACGCTCCACATGGGCTGAGAGAGAGAGAGAGAGAGAGAAGGATGCCTTGGTCTTTTATCGAACCCTAGATCGGATTAGCTGCTGACCTTTTTTTTTTCTCTCTTTTCTTTACACACTCTCTCTCTCTCTCTCTCTCTCTCTCTCTGTCACCGGTTCTCCAAGCAGTGAAGCTTCTATTCTTCTGTCGCTTGTAGATTCGACGTGACGGGCGGCCGTGACGGGATTTCACGTGTACTTTTCTTTAAGGCGCTCTCCGCAGTAGGGCCTATTCATCCTGACACTCTTTCACCAGCATCCTCTGTAGTAATGTGTGTGTGTGTGTGTGTGTGTGTGTGTGTGTGTGTGTGCATGTTCGTTGCAAATGAATCCACCAAAGTATATTTGCGATGAAAAAAAAAATCTTTCATGTTTGTTTTTTTTGTACTTGCGAAGCCAATTACCCATAATGCACTGCACATGATTTCCAGCTTATCACAAATATAATAAACAAACATAATGTTTTTTATAAATATAAAAAAAAATACATATTTTTTTTAAAATAGAGGGGTAAAAAAAATTAACGTGATAATATTACTTGCCTTTTTTTACCCAATGTCAGTTGTTTTATAAAACGTCTATTAATAATATATATATATTTTTGTTTGTTTGTTGTTTTTTTTTGGACTGTTACCATTTTAATTAGTTTATATTTTGATTACTGCTAATAATTCCTATGTGTATTCGAATAAATAAAAAAAATACGTAACGAAACGAAAAAAATAAACATGATAGAAACTGACAGAATTACTAGCAGACAGAAGAGATGAAAAAATATAAAAGGAAGCAAAAGAAAGAAAAAGGTTAAGGAAGAGAGATTTTAATAAATGAGAGTTGAAAAAAAGGATAAAGAATTGATTGGTTGAGGAAAAGTAAAAAAGGGGAGAAAATACAGGAGAAGGGAAGATAAAGGAAAAGACTGAGGCATGCTAGAGTGTGTAGGAAACCATTGTGGAAATAAATGAATAAAGGGAGAAAAAAAGCATAAAAAGAGTAAGAAAAAAATTGAGAGAAAAAAATATTTTTTTAATGAGGTAATTGAAGTTAAAAGAGAAAATATAAATGAAATGATAAATATTTAACCATGGGACAGAAGTCAAGACAAAGGAAGAGAGAGTGTGTGTGTGTGTGTGTGTGTGTGTGTAATACCCTGTCCAAAATCAATGTTTAACAAATGACCTAAAAACCAAAAATAGGCTTCCGACATTCCCCAAATATTCCAAATCCCTTTAACACTGGTTTGATGGTTTTCCGGAACGTTTTCTCTCTCTCTCTCTCTCTCTCTCTCTCTCCCCCTCTCTCTCTCTCTCTCTCTCCCTCTCTCTCCCTCGCTCTGTTCCAGAAGCCCGGTTCGTTCCCGTGCCAGCCACCAGTAACAATATTCCAGGAAAGAGCTCCACATGTTCAATTATATAATTACATCATCGCAGATTTAGACAGATGTCCCATAATACATTTCAAATGCAATCAGCTGCACTCGATCCCCCCACATAATGCGCTCGGAGAAGAAAAATGATCTCCGACGCACACGGAACACATCATATTTGTCATGTCGCTGCTTGGGTTGCCTCGCGTCGCTGCCGCCGCTCTCGTCTTTGCTGCTTTTCTCCCCGCCTCCGCCGTTATTAACGTTATACGCTCAGATTTCTGGTCTGAGCACGCATAGGGGTGTTTTTTTTGGATCCAAGTCCCTTGGGCGATACCTGCTCACGCTAATCACCCTGTTGAAATACATGTAATTTCTGGGACGCTTGGCGCCTCACTCAGCCTCGGAGAGAAGTTCCAGTTTGCTGCACAGTTTGCTGGAGGCTGAGACGATTTCGCCGATCCGTGGGCCAATCTCTTCTCCTCCTAGCACAGATGGCACACGATCCTGCTCCATCCTGACAACTGAGAATGAGTAACTGTTTACTTTGGCGACAGAGATGTATCTCTGCACCGAGCGAAGGAAAGCTGCTGTTTGTTCGCTACAGGCCAAAAAAAGACAGTTTTTTTTTTTTTTTTTTACATTTCAGAAGTTCAGTCGCCAAAAACAGAAGACACGTTTAGATTAGTAATAATGTGAAACAGATTTGCATTTTCACCCTTAAGAGCTCAGATTGGCATAAGAATAAATCCAGAATAATTGACAGCTGCTCAGGTGTTTCTACGTCTTCTCTTTCTCTTTCTCTCTCTTTCTCCTCGAAAGATGCCCTGACACCCTAAGCATCCTCGCGGTACATAAAAAATCATCAACATACTCTATATCCAGCTTAACCTTAGCTATTTGTTTGCTTTATCTTCAGCACAACACCATAAATTCCTAAATCTGATTGGTTCAGAGAGTACGTCCAGCTGTGAGACGAAGGAGAGTTTCGTATTAATGCTGTAGTTTTAATATGATATTGTTTCCAGCTCGTTCGCAGGGACTCAGGGAAACCGCACATAATCCGAGACTAATAATAAACAGACTCATGCAAAATAAAAGCGCTGTCTTTAATATGTCAGCACTTTGTGAAGTTTTCCTGCATTAGAAAGTCTTTAGAACTGAGAAGTTTAGAGAGAGAGAGAGAGAATGTCCTTTAATAGATGATACATTGTAATCGCCACTGTGGTATAAAAGGAATAAACGCTCCACTGTGGGTGATTTGTCGAAACCGACACATTATGTTATTGATAAAATTTATTGGACGCCACTGAAAAAAAAATATCTTGAAAATTATGGTTTTAGAATTTTTACCAGATTTTTTTTTAAGATTAAACTTGCCTTCCAATGTAACACTTTAAACATAATTGTTTAATTAGACACTTAGAGTTAAAACAGCTTGTTTGCTTTGCTCTCCTGCAACAGTCATCACAAGTGTTCACAAGGGACGTTAGTCAATAATGTGGAAAAAAAGAGCAGTGTGTTATATGTCAGTAACAGATGCAAAAAGGAATCAGATTTATTATAAAATACACAAGCAAAGCTCACTGGAACCAAGCTGTACGCTGTAAACACAAACTGTAAACACGAGCCGAGGTAATACATGCATGGTCTTTAGGCGGCAAAAGATTTGCAGTAAATGTGACCAGAACGTGTACACATGTATAATTAGAAGCAGTGCTGGAGTATAAAACTCATATTGGTTTTAAACCTTGATGGTTCTACTCTTGGTAGAGTTTTGACTCACTTCTGTATATCATACTGAAAAATGTGTCAAACTTAACCTGACTGAGCCTTCTCTACTGCGTAATTGAGGAATGCTGTGCTAAAGAAAAAAAAATTCACAAGATTGTACTTTCGATAGTGATGAAATTAAAGACGAGATCGTCTTTAAATAGGGTGTCTTCATAATTGCTTCACAGCATGCTACGAGAAATAAAGTGGATGCAATGCCAGAATACGTTTGTCGCCCCACCAAACATGCAACATTTTAATTATTCAGTTATTTATATATTTATTTATATTTATATTTGCATTTGGAATTTATTAATACTTTTACCATGAAGTGTCATCTCAACCGTTTGGAAGAGGGCTACAATTTGGTCTGTTTATCATCATAAAAAGCAATGATTGTCGAAATTATTGCCCCAAGGACGTTAGAAAATGCGGTGGTTCACCCTGCTGTGGGAGGTTTTTCCCTCTCTGACCAGCTGACTAACAGTTGTTAACTAACATTATCCTTAAAACAACTGTAAAACAAAACCAAGTCTGAAGTCTGATGATGGAATGAAGTAAAGCAGGATTTATTTTAATGATTCCATAAACGAGTTAACTCTTGATTCCTGAGACAAACTGACAGAGTGTCCCCAGGATGTCCCAGAGGCACCTACAGAGGGGACACATAGTCCTTTACGCTCTTCACTGGAGGGACTAGTTTCCTATCTCATCCCTCAGCTCTTCTTTGCTGCCTTTCCCATCATAATGTAACATCAAATTTCTCTGGTTTAGACGCATACTGCAGTGCTTCTTTAAAAATACCTGACTGCTCGTACACTCTCTGACGACCTCGTTTTAACCTGAGTTTTAAACAGAACACAGCATGGGTGACCCCCCCCTACCCCCCACCCCGCCCCCCATTGCTTTTATCTTATTGAGGATGTTAAAAGGTCTATAACACACAATCATTTATAATTATAGCTCTATGTTGTGTTATACTCGTGTGTCTCTCTCCTACAGTATATAATGCTGCAGATAACCATCAGCTAATATGAAGGTTGATGAAATTAGTTATTATTTCAAATGAAAGTGGTTGACCTTAAGCTCAGTGACTAAAAACAAACACAGATACAATTGACTGTAAAGTGCAAGAGTGGGGAAAAACATATAGTGGCTTGAATTATTCCATATGAATAAAATCGACACAATTGTTGTATTCTTTTCCAAATTACGTGAGTGCTATCCAATTCAATTCAATTCAATTTTAACAATTGTCATTGTCGCAAAGCAGCTTTACACAATCAAAAGAATTATTTAAGTTTGTAGGGACTGTGAATGTGTATGAAAATGGTCAGATACGGTGCTATGATCGTGAGGTTATTTTAATTCTTTGTAAATTCTTTTACTTTCTTCACCTTGAAAGCTAGGATGTAAAATGCACAGATCTAGAGAACTCGCAGTGATTTGAGGAAATGTGCGAGGATGGAAAAAAAAAATAACATTCACAATTCAGCTTCGAGAATAAAAGCCGAAGACCTTAAAGCTTATTACTATGATTAAAAAAAATAATAATAATAAATCAGTGAGGTATGCGTCAGGTCACAGAAGTTATACATTTCAAAAGGGTCAAATTATTGGCCTGCAGCAAGCAAAGAAAACATTCAACATGGAAAGAAAATTGGATTAAGAAGTGTCCCGTGATTTATTAAAACCCGGAGGAATAGTGTTGAAAAGGAAGAAATTTAGTTGCAAAAAGAAAAGAAAAAAATATATAAATGACTGTGTTTTTTGAGATCTCTTAAATGCCTGGTGTTAAAGTTAAAGTTTAAAAAAGACTCATCCCATAGACCGTTAATAAACATTTAAACACGTTTAAGCACACGTATGCATAAAGCTTGTGCAGCGTATCGGTTGTTACTATAGTAACCATCCCGGTTTTTAAATCCTTAAGTCCTTCGTATTTTTAGTCCTACAATATGATGATGATTTGACTTTTCGTTCAGGTATGACGTCGGCGCTGAAACACCGTACGTGGCGGTCATGAGCTCCTCCATCACACAAGTTTTAATGTGCTTTCGAAGGACAGCGTGTGGTAGCGCTTGTCATGTAAAGAAGCTGTAAAGTTAGTTAAGTAAAATATAATAAAATGACCGAGTAGATGTTAAACACTGCTGAGAGATGTGCTGTGTGGGCGAGAGAGAGCGGAAATAAAAGGTCGCCGCTTTGTTATTTTCGGTATCAGATTGTTGTTCGGACATTATCTCGTGCAGATTCCCTATTATTATCACAATTATAATAATTACCACAGCATTAATAAGATTCAATTCAGGCTTTGTTTTACAGCTTCGTAACTGATACAGAGAGAGAGAGAGAGAGAGAGAGAGAGAGAGAATGCATCAACAATTCATAATAACTGGAAAAGCATTATTATATTAAAGGCCACTCCTGATGACTGATAAGCCCGAACAGAAAACGCTATGAATGCGAGTCATTAATATGCCGACTAACAATTCAGGCTCCTTTTCCCTCTTGACAGGTGAAAGGTAAGAGCGCTGAAGAAGTGTCATCGCTCACACACATTATTTTTATCCTCCCTTTTCTCTCTCTTTCTTTCTCTCTTTCTCTCACTTTTAGATTGTTGCATTCTTTATCACAATAGCAGGCCATACAGTAGCTGCATATTAGGTGTGTGTGTGTGTGTGTGTGTGTGTTGTGAGAGAGAAAGATGAAGGTTGACCTTTTCTATTGAAGTGATCAAGAATGGAATAAAGCAGGCACATCTAAGATAATAATAACAATAATAATCATAATAATAATAATAATAATAATTATAAATAAAATGATGATTATCGCACCGGTCACACACACACACCACGATTCCTTCGTTTTTTTTTAAGTAATACAATAAATTCAATTACATTTTTATATTGAATTTTATTTTATTAAATTTCTAATTTAATATCTGTTCCTTTTTTTTTCGGAGCACAGGAACTGTTATTTAATTTAAGACGGCCTTCATTTCCCACAGCAACAGAGTAAATTTAGTTTTTATCACACACACCTAACGCGCGTCCCTCGTGCACGAAATGGATAACAAAACACACTAATCAGGGCAATCGGCCCCCGGCGAGACTCACACTGCTGACCACCGACAACACACTCGACCCCCGCCTCGTCCTCGTCCCCCTGCTCCATCTCTCTCTCTCCCTCTCTCTCTCTCTCTCTCTCTCTCTCCTGTCCTCCCCTTTAGCCTCTCATCTTATTGCAGTGAAGTTTTCTCATCTCTACAAATAAAGTCGAAAACTACTGCATTATGTTTAGTTATTTTTAAACTCAAACCCCCCACCCAAAAAAAAAAAGATCCCCAAACCAACACATTTTTGTTTGTGTGTGTATGTGTGTATGTGTGTGTGTGTGTGTGTCTGTGGCGGTTTGCACGCGATCCACGGGATCCGTGTTCTCCCAAATTACCTCAGGGAGACATCACACCTCGGTTTATGCTTCTCAAAGCACTCGGCTCAGCTTTGTAAGCACATAACAGCAGGGATTAGTGTAAATTTAACTCCCTCTCTTATGATAGATCGAAATAAAAGGTTATGCGAAGACATTTCCAGGATAGTCGGGAGTTTCTGCGAAATTAGGGCATTTTAAATCGGAAGGAAAGGTACGGCCTGAAACGAGTGCGGGATTGTCCAATGAATAGAATCGACTAATAAAAGAAAACACCCTCGTATTTTATATATATTCAGTGTATGTATTTAAATATATCTGCTAGGCAGTGAGTGATTAATGGATGAATAAGCGGCTTAAATGAAGTGTAATATTAAGCAATAAATGGACTCATAAAAGAAATTAATTCCTTTATAAAGTGAAGTTAATATAATTAACGTGAATAATATAATAAAACGTGACGAACAGCACAGGCCCTGTGTTCATTTTTTTTTGTATTATATTCCATTATATTATTAGCGTATTATATTTAAATGGTTAGTCATGCCAAAAAAACAAAAAAAAAGTCACACAACATGTGAGCGAAAGTGTGCCTTATTAGTTTATGATTCCTAGTTATGATGTAAAGTGAATTCCATCTCGCAGGGTTGAGCTGCTTTTATTTATGGAGTAAAATGAATCATTATTGTTGCTAATGTTATGTCATGTGTTGCAGCTTATTTACAGTATTTATAACAAGCAAAAACAAATAGTATTTCTTTTTAAAAAGTAATAAATTACACAGATATTACAGTCTCCGTGGTTAAAAATGGTTAAATGTGCAGTAAGAATTTTTTTAGTATTATTATTATTATTATTTGATTGCTTTTATTTCTGACTTGTACAAATACTATGGTTTAAATTTTTATAAAAATGCTTTAGGCATTTACTGTAATGTTTCAGTAGAATTGTGACTTTTAGACTTGACATTTTTTTTGTTTGGACGGGCCTTCTGTCAATCATTTTCTAGACCTTGTAGATTTGAGGGGGGCGGAGCTTTAGAAATATGGGCGGGAAAGAGAGAATGGCTGAAAAAAATTTAAAAATAAAATTTTGAGCCCAGTTAGTCAAGCTTATCTGGATCTCACCTTTAAAATGTGTTTATTACATAAAGACAAAGAACAGGGTCCATGAAAATATGATTATCTTCCTCTTCTCTCTCTCTTCCTCTCCCTCTCTGTCTCAAAGTGGAAAATGTCGGATATCAGTGTTTCTTCGTTCTTCTTGTCCCTTTCACCTTGTAACACGATAGCGAAAAGACAAATTGCTGCGGAAAAACGCTGCTTAACGCCAGAGTAAGAGAGCGAACCGATTCCCTCCTGTGTCCAGCTTTAATACAAACCAACACTGTACTTTTCCTGTAAACCACTTCCTGTATCTTGGCCCTGTATCTGACAGGAAGCGCCGCGTGAGCTCGGCAGATTAGCCGCTTCATTAGCGCTGTACGTCCATGTTCCACATCAGCGTGTCGTTTCACACTCACGCGGCTCCCACAGACACCTCAACTCCTTTTAAGTCTCTGTGGACTGTGTGTGCACTTCCCACAATGCTCAGCTGCACAGCGCAGGGATCAGGTTTCTGCCCCTGAACCACAAACAGCCCCTCTGTGGAATGACGTCAGTCTTCATCACATACCTGAGAATCTTTGCACAGCGCGAGAACACACAGATCTCAGACGTCCATCATCAGACCAGTTCTAGCTCAGTCATAACACTCATAACACTCATAGCGGTCGTCATAAAGGGTCAGAGCTCATGTTTTACTTTAATAACACACTTCACTGTGAGCATTATTGTAAAGTTGAGTAGCTGTACACGCGTCAAGTGTCATTATTAGTGGTGTTAGGAATAGTTTTGTTACTTTGCACCTACATTTTAATTCATACATGTATTTTATTCATAGGTATTTATTTTATTTATTTTAGACATTTCCCGTGTCTGCAGTGCTCATGTTAACAGAAGAATGACATTTAGATACCTAAAGGTGTTTTTCTCTAAAAACAAATTATTTATTTTCAGACAGATTTTTATTTTCATTTTTAGAATTCTAAAAGTGCTTGTCATGTTTTACCTCTGAACAATAAAACACAATGTAAGCATGCCTGTTGTAAAAAACAAACAAACAAAAACATATCTATATATATATATATACATATATATATATATATACTGTATGTATATATATATATATATATATATTGATGATGAAGAGGAAGAGAAGGACAGGGTGGCGAGAAAGAGAAGGATAATGAAGAGGATGATGATGATGATGATTAGGATGAGGAGGAGGAGAAGTAAAAGGAGGAAGAGTATGATGATAACAAAGGGAAAGATGAAGATGAGGAGAATGGGGATTGTGATGAGGAGGAGGAGGAGGATGATGATGATGATAAGAACAATGATCTTGATGATGAGGAGGAGAGTAATAGTGATGAGAAAAAGGAGGGTAAAAATGAGGAATTGTGAAGATGATGATGATGATGATGATGATGAAGCAGACAGGTTAGCTCTGTTTCTGAGGGGGAGATGGATTAATATACTTTCTGATGTTTAGACTGGGAAAACTCACACACAACACACACACACACACACACACACACATCATGATTCCACATGTCCATTGGAATCTCCTGTTTTGACTTTGCTCTGAGTCAGGTATGTGTGTGTGTGTGTGTGTGTGTGTGTGTGTGTGTATGTATGTATGTGTAACATTCAGCAGAATTGCTCATTTTCAGGCATGTATGGCGACCATCAGTGTGTGATAATGCGTAAACAAGTGCACCGAGACACGATCTGCTGTGAAATATGTTGCATTGTTATAAAAAAAAAGAGGAAAAAAGAAAGAAAGACGAGGTGAAGAACAGACGCGGCACTTTAACTGCACTTCTACAGTACAGCGTTTTATTCCTTTTATACCTCAGCCAGCATTTACAGCTTTTACATTACAAATCAGTTTGTGAACTTCAATCAAGTTGTGAGGACTTTTTACACACACACACTCACACACACACACATACACGCAGATACACACACATATACAGACACAGATGGACGCTGTGTTACGCGACGATGAGAACGCCAAGCTCGGCTCAACACACTCCGTCACAAAGCTGTGGGAAAAAGTGACTTGTTGGAAATGAGGCTGAAATGAACACACTGGGATTCATTGTAGCATGTACAGTACACACACACTTACAACACACACACACACACACACACACACACACAAATACAGACAGAGAGAGAGAGAGAGAGAGAGAGAGAGGTGAACATTACTCCACATGTACATGTTTATTGATTAAATAATTAACGACACTTTTTCACTTTGTATTGGTTTATAGTTACATTTATCCCTTTGATCCTCGGGGACATGAAAATAAAATATAAACTATAAATCAGGTCACTTTAGAGCGATCTGTAAATCAGTGGTAAACGTCTGGAGCTCTAGAGTTTTCTGCCTTTGCTTTCTGCAGTTAAACAAACAAACAAACAAAAACTTGCCAAAAAAATTTTTGTGCCAGACACCACAATTTAAATTTTAAATAAACATATAAATGAAGGAACAAACAATCAACAACCAATAAATAAACTATTAATTCTAAAGAAAGAACAAAAAAAGAAAAAAGGAAATAAAGAAAGATTTATAAAACATATACACAGTGTTTTTGTGCTATATTCCACTGTGTTTACAAACAAAGAAATAGATGTAGATAAACAAATAGATAAATAAATATGTAGATGGATATTTCAGGATATTTCAGTATCACAGGCCTTATGATGACGTAAATTATGATTTTCTTTCTTTTTTCTTTTTTTTTTTTTTTTTATGTTTGTGTTTAAAGTGTTTTAAACTCGTGAGCAACTTTTCTAATATTTGTTGTTTGATATTTAGACAGAATCATAAATCATTTTTCTAAAATGAAAAGTACATGTGTATAAATAATGAAAGCATTGCAGAGTTAATGTGTGTCAAAGCTCACGAAGGTACTGAGACTAAAACACGCAGTGTGTTGTGTTACTGAGTAGTCATGAAAAGATTCCCCTGTGACTGTGAAAACTCCTTCCATTAACCTAATGTTTTCTTAAAGTTGTTTTGGACCAATCAGAGACCAGGATGTGCGTCTTTATCACACCCGTGATGTCTCCAGTGTCAGGATTAACGGAGCGAAGTTACCACATGTCAAGATATCAGGGTTGTGTAGATAAAAGACAAGTTGTGTATTTGTGCATATCCCCCCCCCTCCCCCCCCCCGGTTTCAGTTGAGGAATGGTTTGTTCCGGACAGACGCGTCCTGTAAGTAGCTGTCGTCTCTCTTCATTGAGTGGACACTGGTGTCCCCAAAGGCTGGACCCTTGACTGGGGGACGTGAGGTTAAGTGCTGGTCTCTGATACGCTGTTCAGGTTCAGTGGACAGAATGTGTGTGTGTGTGTGTGTGTGTGTGTGCGTGTGCGTGTATGTGTGTGTGAGTCTCACACATCCATGTGGTGTGTATGTCGAGAGAAAGTTTTCCAACTGTGAACTCTCTTATGGACGGTGTTGGACAGGCTGAGAGAGGACGCAGCATAGCTGTCACTGACAAAATCTGCTGCCCACAAGCCCGGGGCTGCCCCAGGGGCACTAGCCATCACACACACGCATGCAGACACAGCACACACACACACAC
>JAQQZS010000038.1:5166263-5173763 GCA_030068045.1 Platyallabes tihoni
TTATAGTAAACAGTACACGCGTGCACGGATGTTGATTATACCAGTAAGAGACGAGCACTAAGACCCAGCAGGAGAGATGCTTACCCACAATTCTGCAGTGCAAGAGAGAGAAAAACCGTTGGCTCAGTTGTGATCACGTGACGCTCGGCATCAAAATAAGAAGCGCATGCGTGAAACATGATACTCAGTACTCGTAAACCAAGACAACCCTGGTTTTTCAAGTCAAAATTTATTAAAAATCTTTGCTCGTCTTGCGGAACACTCGTAAACCGCATTACACGTAATCCGAGGTTCCACTGTATATATATATATATATATATATATATATACGTTGCTAACTTCAGTCGTTTTTTGGAGAGATGATTTTATTTGTGCCCCAAAAATGGCTACTTTTCAGTGTTATACTGTCTCACTTCAAATAGTATTCATTTAAAATTATTCGTATTTCTTTATTGGTATTGATACTATATATTGATATATATATATATATATATATATATATATATATACTGCGTGTACACACTAGATGTGCCCGCGACTTTGTTCGCATGGAATTTAATTGCACACTTACAAGTGTTTTTTCTTTTTTAAATGTCCAACGCCATCTGTTGAATTTTGGACTGAACAAAAATGTTTAGGTGTTACCGTGAAGTACGCGGAATGAAGGTGTGAGATCGCGTTTATTAAGTAGATTTGAGGTGCACACTCATGGGTGTATTACAAAATGTACAGCAGTTGAATTTTGAGATGAGATGATTTACTTCAAGGTCGATTTTTTTTTCAAATTAGCATATCTTCTCTTCATGTGGGCCGATTATGATGAAACAAAGCCTATATGTAACTTCAAACACAAACAAAGTGCTCTATTACATCTCACATCGCCCCAAAATATTTTTTCGCAAAAATCTTCAGTGTACATACACGCCAATTTTACAATTTTATTTTGTATGTATATAATATATGTCATCTTCACTGCCCTTGAATCATAAAAATGACAACAGTTAAACAATTTTTTGGGTGAAAAAAAAAAACACAAAATGTAAAAAGGTTAAAAAAAAAAAAGATTTAGAAAAATTCTTGAAATTATGAATATCCAAGTATTTCAATAAGTGGGTTAAGGTCATCGATATTCTACAGTACGTGTACATTACAGTATATTTGCATTTGTTATTACACTGTTACTGAAACGTGAATGGTGAAATTCAGATTTATCATCGACGATAAATGCTTTCTGAATGTTGACCCTGCAAGAAATAAATCCTAGAGGAAACCCTGACACACACACACACACACACACACACACACACACACACACAGACACACACACACACACACACACACACAGACACAAACACACACACACACACAATTTTGTCCTGTTGCCACAGTAAATCCTACAGTGAGTGCACACTCTGAGTGTGAGATTGGGGAGAGTGTGTGTCATTACCGCTACATGGTGAGTGGTAAAGTGACTTTGCTTTGCTCTGCACTCGTGTCTCAGGACAGTGAGCTCACACATATTTCTGTTTTTACTGCAACCTGGAAAGTGTGCACGGTTGTCGAGGCTGTGAAATGTTTCTGTGTGTGTGCATGCATGTGTGAATGTGTACGTGTAGCAGGATAGAGATGTACCACTGAAGCAGGGCTAGAGTGAGTGAGGTCCAGGCTATATCACTTCCTTCTTAGGGTACTTATGCATTTTACTTAGATTAGATTAGATTAATTTAGATTAGATTAGATTCAATTTTATTGTCAAAGTACATGTTCAGAGACAATGAAATGCTGAAGGGTACTTAAGCATGAGTGTGGTCTAATGGGAATTGTTTTAAGATTATGGATTATAAAAATTGAAATAAAAAAATTAGCAGAGAGGGTCAGTGGCTAGCATCACCACCTGACAAGTCCTGGATTAGACTCTGAGCTTGGGTTACTGTTTGTCTGAAGTTTAGCATCTTCAGATCTTCTCACTATGGGTTTCCTAAGGGTTTCCTGTTTCCTTGACAGGTGAAGATGAGGGAAATGTGTAATAGATGTGAAACCACCTGCCAAATGTATCTGCCTCAGCCTTTAACATGTTGTGCATTTTGTGATGCTTTTCACCTCAGCATGGTTGTACAGAGTGATTATCTGAGAAACCTCTTCCTTGTAGAGGTCAAACAGACCAGTTTGACCTCTGACCTTTCTAATTAGCAAGTTGTTTCTCCCACTGGACTTGCTGCTGCATGATTGCTGGTTTTTTTTTTGATTATTATTATTTGTTTGTTTTTCGCACCATTCTGCAGAGAGAAAGAGTGTGTGTGTGTGTGTGTGTGTCTGTGAAGGCGAAAGTAGGAGGGGTCTGTGTGTGTGTGTGTGTGTGTGTGTGTGTGTGTGAGTGTGTGTTAGTGTGTGTTTGGGGGAGGAGGGGGGGCACGGTGTCCAATGACGCACGCGTACACAGACACACAGAGCAGGCTGAGCTTTGAGCAGAGAGAGAACATGGATCTTTAACCTCTCTAATGAGACATGCTTTGGCTTTACACGTGCGCTGTACACACACGCATAGAGACACAAAATTTAATATGTTTTACGTGCACACACATGTGGTCACAGTGTTATAGTAAACAGTACACGCGTGCACGGATCTTGATTATACCAGTAGGAGACGTGCACTAAGACCCAGACTAAGAGAGAAAAACCGTTGGCTCAGTTGTGATCACGTGACACTCGACGTCAAAACAAGAAGTACATGCGTGATACATGATACTCGGTACTCGTAAACCAATACTTGTTCGTTTTTCCAAGTCAAGATTTATTTAAAATCTTTGCTCGTCTTGCGGAGCACTCGCAAACCGTGTTACTCGCAATCCGAGGTTTCACTGTATTTGTCATAATTATAATATATGGGATTGTCCCTAATGAGCAAGCCGAGGGCCACGGTGGCAATGAACTTAACAGGGAACCTATCCCCATTTGGGTTGATATCAGACAGCGCAACCATAAATCAGTCGCTGCTGTAGCTGTGTGCTGTAAGGTTAAAGGTTCAGCATAACAGGAAAGGTGTTTAAGTGCACTTTCACTGATGGAGACTCATTTAAAAAACTGTTCATGCCAATTTCAGTTCTGAACTACTGAGTGACTGCAGTCAGAAGCCATCAGAGAAAAACTGCTTGCATCTTCATGATCATAGAGTGGAATCGTCTCCAGTCAACACACTCTTCTCTAAGGAGCCCACACAAGTCCATTCTCCAACCAGAATTGTGGTACCAGGATGAGACAGTCATGTCAGGAGAGCAGAAAGGGGTCAGAATCACTGTTTTAACTCAGGAGTGACTTGTGTGTATAGAAAGAGAGAACGAGAGCAGTTGGGTGAACTCACAGTCATATAATGTTAGCATATAAAGTTCAGCATATATCTTTTATATATTATACTGTACTGTATATACTGCACATTCTCACTGCAGTTTGTAATGTACAGATCTCACACAGCTTAATATCAATGCTTGTCTCACTTTGCTTTGGTGATCATTTCTGAGACACAATCTACCATCAAGCAATCTTGCCATAATAATAGCATTACCATAAAACACCTTTATCCTCATCCCACTAAACATTATGCATGTAATATGTCGCCTTATAATCCCTGACCCACTTCCATTTTCCTTAGTATATTTACTATATATGTTGTGTAGCTGTCTGCCCAAACAGATATTGGGGGGAAAAAAAAAGTATGATTGAATGATTGGTCAATCCAGTTATCAGCCAAAAAGATGGTAACAATGATAATAATAATCAGTGTAATAATAGTTATCAGATAATATCGTTTGCACTTAAATATGCTTTTGTCAGCACATCTTTCTTTATGGTACAAATGTTAAATTTCATCAGCAAGCACAATGGTAAAAGATGGCCAAGAAACTGAAAAGTTTGTGCACCCCGCAACCCCACACCCAACGTTGTTGGTTGTAAGAATTTGTGTTAATTCACACGCTCTACAACACCATTAGTGAGCTCAGGCACTGATCGAGGAGGCTCAGGTTCCAGTTCATCCCAAAGGTGATGGTTCAGTCAGGTTCTTCCACTCTAACCGTCACACATGTTATGTGTTCATGGAGCTGGCTTTGTCAGGCTGGAACAAGGAAATCTGTAGGCCTACAGGGTAAAACAAATACATTCTGTACAGTAGTTATATATCATGGAGCCTTGTTTACAAAACTGTTCATGCCAATTTCAGTTCTAAACTATTGAGCGACTGCAGTCAGAAGATATCAGAGAAAAATGCTTGCATAATCAGGGTCGAATATATTGGACTGTCATCAGTCACCACACGTATCTCCAAGTAGACGCTCACAGGGACATCCTACAACCAAAAGTGCGGCACTAGGATGAGACAGTCAAGTCCAAAGCATCTGCGCTGTTGAGGAGGCTCCGGTTCCAATTCATCCCAAAGGTGATGGTTCAGTAGGGCTGATATCAAGTCAAGGCTCCCAAGTTCTTCCACTCTAACCTTCACATGTGATGCATGTTCCTGGAGTTGGCTTTGAGCGCTTTGTCATGCTGGAAAGGGTTTGTGTTTCTTTGTTACGTTTGAGGGAATGTGCAAGACTACAGGGTAATACAAAGAACTTCTATAGAGCTGTTGTGTGTTTCTAAATTTGTGGGATCTGGTTCAGGGCAGGTGGCCTAGTGGTTAGTACTGTCGCCTCGCACCTCCAGGATGCCGGTTTCGAGTTTTCACCTTCTCCCCTGCTTGGTGGGTTTCCTCCAGGTATTCCGGTTTCCTACAGTACCACGGTCCAAAGACTTGCAGAATAGGCTATTTGGATTTGCCAAATTGCCATAGTCTGTAAATGAGAGTCGTGTGTGTGTGTATATAGGATAAAGCGATATAGAATGAGTGACTACAGTAAGTGTGTGTTTCAAGGGAAGAACCACGACAGTGTGATGGTCACGGGTGCACATACTTTGACGCACACGCAATAACTGCTAATGAACAACAAACAAAAAAGAACGCATCAGTTTATTTAGATTAAAAAAAAAAAACAGGAAGTGCTGCATAAAAAATCAGAAAAAAGAAAAAACAAGGGTTGCGCGTGCAGCTTCTGGTGTATCACTGTAACGCGAGATATATGCGGCGCGAGCGCCCGCGCGTGCACTCTGAGTTCATTGATGTAACAATTAAAAAAAAAACTTTCTACTCAATAAACAAAAGCAGAATAAATAAATTTTTGTAACATGTCTCGCGAAGGTGGACGAGCCATATCGCGCGCGATAGTCAAACGCACACACACACACACACACACACACCAATTGGAGCTGCGCAGAGAGAGGAGGGGGTGACACACACACACACACACCCACGCACGCACACGCGTACAAATCTGTGATGTGGAAAGCTCGGAGAGCGCGAGCTCAGCCGTGTCCGCGTGCGCGCTCGTGAAAGAAGCTCCGGGAGTCGATCTTATTTTTATTTTTTTTTTATCTTCAGTTTTTTTTTTCTTCTTCTATCTTTTGTTTGTGTTTCTTACGGCGCGCGCGGTTCCTCGCGCAACATCCCTCCAACCGCCGTGCCGTGCGTTCGGCCGCATCATCGTCCGCGCGCGTGTGTGTGCTCCGACGTTGTTTATTTATTTATTTATTTGCGCTTCTTTTGCTTCCTCTGTAGCACGTGCATTGTGGTTTACGTTTCGCTCACCTGAGACACGCGCTACATACACACACCTACACACACACACACACACACTTCTCCTTTTCTGGAGGTTGTCGCTCTTTATTTTTTGTGCCTCACGCTGGAGGAAGTTTTCTGTCTTTCTCCTTGTTTTTCCACCGGACACACGGGATGCTGAAGACGGAGCGAGAGCAGGTAGGAGTGTGTGTGTGTGTGTGTGTGAGAGTGTGGAAAGTGTGCGCGCGCTCAGCTGTGTGACCCGAGTGTGTTCAGTATTAAAGGCTGCGCGTGGCCTGGAAGTGAACTTGTTGATTATTCCACAGCTTTTACTCTCATCCGCGAGCGTGTGTGTGCGTGCGTGCGTGCGTGCGCGCTCGCGCGTTTAGGACGTATAACTACAGCTCCTCGTTTTAGGGCTGCACTGAGTTTAATTGCATAAATGCATTAATGGCATTGAATTTAATATATTTAATATACATTTAACTATATATATATATATATATATATATATAGTGTATGTGTGTGTGTGTGTGTGTCAGTATGAGAGAGAGGAGGGAGGGCTGCATCTACTGCATACAAAGGAGCGACAAGACGGTTAGCAGAGAAGATAAGAAATAATGCAAAAGAGAAGAACACATCAAATGTGTGTAAACTTAAATATGTATAAGTACACTGTGTTTGTGTGTGTAAGAGAGAGAGAGAGAGAGAGAGAGAGAGAATGAGAGTGTGTGTGCACTACAGTCAGGTCAGCATCTTTTATAATCCGTAATCCAGAGCATAATCTCTCTCAGACTCACTGGTGTAAGCGTACAGCTCAGGAGAGCACGTCTCTAACACACACACACACACACACACACACATCTGTCTAATGCAGACACGTATTTAACACACATACACATTCCTCTGACGCACGTTTCTACAGTAACACACTCATCTCTAACACACACACTCACACATAAACACACATCTAACACACACGTCTCTAACACACATCACATACACACACATTTTTAACACACACACATTCACATCTAACACACACATGTGTAACACACACACATTTGTATTACACACATCTCTAACACACACACACACACACACACCGCTTAAACACACGCACAAACACACAGCTCTTAAACACACATCTCTAACAGACACACACACGCACGCACACACACACACACACACCTCTCAAACACTCATCTCTAACACACACGTCTTTAACAGACACACATATGTAACACAACACACACGTGTTTAACTAACGTTTCTAACACACACACATACACATACACACACATCTAACATACAGTACACACGTCTCTCTCTCTCTCTCTCTCTCTCTCTCACACACACACACACACACACAATGAACTTAGAATGTGTTAATCAGGTTTATACACTTTTTGCATTTTTCATCTGAACACATTTGTTTGTTTATTAATTTTTTTAATTATTGTACCCTTTTAAATGATTAATTTGTAAGTGTAGAACTGAGCGTTACTCCACGAGCCGTTAACACTGATATTACAGTGAATATTAAAACTTAATGCAACTTAAATGTATGGAGATTTTCTGATTGTACAGTGACGTTACTGTACGCTGTGTTACACTGAATGAAGTGTGTGTTACACACAATCCTGTCCTGAGGACGGAAGGAAAAAATAATCATTTTCAGATCGTTAGCGAGCGCGTACTGAACTCTCTCTGTCGCACTATTGTCTTTATTAATCATAAAGATTATTATCATTATTTATGGCATTTATGTGAAACCAAAATCAGAACAGCACTACAAATGTTAGCACTAGAAACTACAAATGTTATTCACTTATTATTATTATTATTATTATTAT
>JAQQZS010000038.1:5188723-5199974 GCA_030068045.1 Platyallabes tihoni
TTAAAGTTTCACTCCTCGCCCACTTCACAGTCAAGTCCACTTCACTAAGCTTCTCTTTTAATTCCCATCATTAGTAAGAAAGTCCTTATCTGTGCACAAACATTCGGAGAGCCATAAATGTATAACATTATCGACAGTACAGGATTAGATTATGGATTACATACAGGATTAATAATAAAATACACACAGGTGATGGAGACTGAATAAGTCATTGTGTCTGTAATACTGTGCACATTAGGGATAGTAACTACAGGCTGCACCATAACACACTCCGATACTCATAACTTATTGCTTTTTTGAAAGAAGTTAAATAAAAAATTCTAAATTGATTCACTTCACAGACTAAATCTCTTCCGTCGTAAATGTTATAAAATATAAAGCGCTGTTCAGCACTGCTGATCAAAGTCGTACCGTTCTGTCATTCAAACATAACTTAGCTTTACAAAACATTTTTCTTCTTCTTTGTCCTTTTTTTTTTTTTTAAATTTTTGTATTGACCTGGGTTTTTAAAAAAGGTTTTAAACAAGGTGTGACCTCATATAAGAAGAGCCCCTCCCCCCGGCTCATTTCCCCAGACACTGAAACAGCGTGCATGGAGGAGGAGTGAAACAGAGGGAGGTCGAGAAATTAAAAGTGCATTATCTGTGGGAGATTTCAGCTGGAGCATCAACACACACTTTCGGGAAGCTCTGAGTTCACTTTGTCAAAGAAATAGTGAAATATGGGACCTTTAATGTGTTTTCACTCATTGTAGGAGAGAACTGCGTTTATGTGGGAGATGGTACAGGATGTATCAAGTGCTTTATAAGGCAAGGTATCATCATTTCTGTGATGTTTTTGCTTTTGCACCAAAAATGTTCGTTGCATGTTGAACATCTGGGATGAGGTCAAAGCCAGGGTTGCCAGATCTCTCTGGAAAAAAAAATTCCACCCAAGCAGTGCTTAAACCCCATCTGTAAAATATTTACGTTTTTTGTGTGTACAGTATCTGTAAAAATTGTTGTCCAGCAGCTACTGCTACGTATCTGACGTGTCCGAGCTGTAGTTTTTACTCCTGTTTAAAGTCAGTTTGGACTTTTTCTTCTTTAAACAGGAACTGATCCGATGTCCGTTCGCCGTTACTCTGGGTATCTGATACTATCAGCTCAGTGCCATGTCAGGTTATAAACAATGAAACAGACGAGATGATTAAAGATGGCAGAAACGTGACATATCTGTTGGTTCCACAGTGTGAATGTCTGGCCCTGGAATAAAACACTCGAGGATCATCTCAGGTATTTCTAACCGCGACTCCAGGATGATTCTTGTTCTGTTTAAGCACAACACTGAGTCGTTCCCAATCCAAGCAGACCTGAGAACCCTTTAAGCTTTTCACACACACTTACAGTCAGTGTGGGGGTTTTATTTTATTTTATTCTGTTTTATTTTATTTATTTGTATTTTTTTCAGGAAGGTCTACCTCCAAGACAAATCACAGATAAAATGCCACTATTAGATTTGGCTCTTTTTAATGCAGCATGTGTATTCTGTATTTTTTTTTACAACCTTCTTACAAAGAAAGTGTGCAGGCTTAAAAAATCTTACATTCTTAATAATATTAAAATAAACCTTAGATTATTAAATAAGAATGTATATATTAGGGATGTAGCTATCGAATATTTTATTAATCGAGTATTCTACCAAAATTTTTATCGATTAATCAAATAATCAGATAAAATGTACTTTTTCTTAATTAAACAGCAATGTAAAATATATAAGAGAAACAACGATTAATTGGTTTTCTTTTAAGAAAAATCTAATTTTATTTTTTAAATGCATACAACAGTTTATCAAAAATAAACATTGTCATTATTCACAATACAAGGAATAGCTTAAAGTTGACTGAGATGATTTAAGCGCATTACAGTCCCATATATTCTTATTTTAAAGCCTTTTCTCAGATGCAAAAACTAAAAAAAAGGCACACATTAAAATGAATAATTATACAAAAACACTAAGGTGTGCAACTAAACTGTCAGAACTAAAAGTTTCAAAATCTACACCTCAGGCATAACATAAAAGCCTTTACTGACAATTTCTGTTGTTTTCTCTTCCTGGTTTCTTCATCTCTTGACTCACTGATATTTTTATCGCTCCTTTCCATTTTGCAGCCGCAACAGAACACTCCATCAAATCAATACACAGCTAACTGTTTGCGTCTCCTTCCGTTTTGTGGGTGACGTAAGCGCTTCTTCTTTGTTGGTGTTTACCGGTGGACTGCATCCGGAAGCGTGGAAATAATTGCGCAAAAACATAACGCAAGCTTTTAAAATTAATTAAAAGAAGCTTTGAGGCAGAAGATTTTGCTTTGATTATTATTATATATATACAGTATATATTATTTTAGAAATTTATTTGAGTGTGCTATATCTCTGGAATGTCTAAAATATTGCTGTTTTGTTTCAAAACTTATTTGTTTTATATAATCTCTAATTTCTGCAATCATGAAATGTTTATATTTTAGACGTTTGTGTAATTCTTTTTAACCCGTAATCACTCCAGCAACCAACAGGCTTCTTTTAAATATACAGTATAAACTGAACCATATTTAGAAACAAAAGAGTTAATTATAAAAAACTAAACATCAACAAAACATCAGTGATGACCAACACATGTGATTAATAATACACTAATGCACTTGTATCAGCGTTTCACTAGTGCTTGGATTCCATCAAGGTAGAGAGTTTTCTCAATATTCCGGAGTCATGATTGGACTGCCTGAAACACTGGCCTCCCAGGAATTGTTTAATGCCCCAAACATGTGGAAATGACTTGGTGCGAGGTCAGGGCTGTACAGGAGATGTGGTAATAACTTCCAGCCGAGTTCCTGTAATGTACACGTGGTGAATGATCGTGTGTACAGTGTTTACCGCGGCTAAGTGTCTCACCACCGTACTGTGAATAAAGTCTTCTGTAAATGCTTTTTAGGATACGGTTTTACATTTTCATCCACCAGAGATTTCATCATAGTCCCGGTTTGACTTGAACGCCCCTCGTATTTGTGATCCTTCTCAGTCAAATGAGCACTATTATAATTATTTATGAAATAAGTAAAGGGGTTTTATGTTTTGATGATGAAGAATGGCGAGGCAAATGCTTGATCGTATTATAACCTGTAACAAAACCATATCCAGATATCAGAGATGAAGTATTTTAAAAATACATATAATATTGCATCAGGACATGATGAGAACCCGGCTATGATGGGTTCATTCAGGATGTAACTTGCTGGGCAATTATGGAAATATAAAAAATATAAAAGTCTATATCATGAAAAATGATGTCATGATACATATTTTTGAAATATTCCCGGAATCGTGACATCTTTATATAACAGATAAAATAAAATAAATAATAGTCTAAAAAAGTCTAATTATATTTTGATTAGTTTTTACAGATTAGTTTTTTTGTTGCTGTTTTTTCCTTGTTTTTAAAATTCTGATTCTAAATTGATGTATCACATGAGCAGGATGTTACTTCTATTATAAATTTTTGTCCATTTAAATTTTTTTCAGTGTATATTTTAGTTAAAATAAGAAAGGCATGTGTTTTTAAGCTAACACTTAAAACTTTTAACATTACACTTACACAGCATGTTGTTGTATGATGGCTTATTTTATTGAATGACACATGGCGTATTAGACTCTGTAGACGTCAACGTGTACTAGACCAGACGGGACCTGGAGCAGACGGCTCTCATGGCTGAGCTGTTTCACTTTATCTTGTGTTTTTTATGGACATGAGACGTTGGTCATCATTGTGTTGTGTTTAATCGCTGCACATCGGATCACTTTAGGTGTGAGAGTGCATCATGTTGTTCTTCTCTCTCTCTCTCTCTCTCTTTCACTCTTTCTCTTTAGACACCAGGGTGCCCCGTTTGTGTTTCTCGTTACAGTGTAGAGTTCAGAACAACAAAGTGTTGATCGAGCATCTTGATTTTTTTGCTCAGAAGCCGAAGGACGCCGCGTCCCTCAGCCCCCAAACTAATAAAGTGAGACGCGCACAGATACACCACCATGTTTTAATTACTTTGCGTTGGCCATTGTGACGACGAGGTCTCTAACAGGAAAGACTAAAGCTCATTAAAATTATGTCTTTGTGTGTGTGTGTGTGTGTGTGTGTGTGTGTCTGTGTCTGTGTGTGTGTTAGTGACCTACACAACATGATTACACGAGTATTTAATCCTCAACAGCAGCATGATGTCGTGTCATCTTTGGAATTTTTAGAAACATCAACACATAACATGACCCGAATCTTTAGGAAGCAAATTTAGTAGAAAGCAAGAGAGACTGAAAGAAAAAATAAGGAAAGAAAGAAAAGGAAAAGTAGGGAAAAAACGAATGAAGAAAGAAAATAAATCCTGGCATTCTCACTGATGAATGGCTATTTAATAATAATAATAATAATAATAATAATAATAAAATGTGATTAAATATTAAAGTTTATAGATAAAAAAATCTAAAAATCAATCCGAGATTTAGTTTTGCTATTATAATTGTTTCATTCTTTTTTTCTTAGATAAAAAAGAACAATTTTAAACTATTTTGAATTATTTTAAACACTTTACTGTTTTGCTTGTTTGTTTGTTTGTTTGTTTGTTTTTCTAAACTATTGTTCCCATAATATATTTTTTTTATTTTATTTTATATTTTGTTTTTAGATTTATATTTTTCCTGTATGATTTTTATGCAACATTGTAGGTTTATTCATTTATTTATTTATTACCATATTTATTAATTCATACATTTTCTCATTTGTATATTTTACTACTGAATATTTTAGCCCCGATTAATTATCTTTAAGTCAGACACACACACACACACACACACACACACACACACATATTTAAATATAAATATATAGAACCTATTAATAATAGTTGATATTAACTATTGTTATTATTATTTATTTTGCCTTGTACCCCACCACAGCACTTGTTCATACATTTTTTTTCTCTTCTTGACAATTTGCATCCTTGTGGCTCACGAACACTAATTATTCACTCATTATAAACTAATATTTTACTTTATTTGTTAAATCACATTTCCATCGTCTGTAAATGTCTCGAAGGCTTTTCCGTGTGTCAGCAATAAAAAGGCTTATTTAAGAATGTTATTAATATTAGAAATATAGCGTAGTTTGCTAAGTGGTTCTTTTTGTCCCTAAAACATAACCTTCTGACCCTCATCTGAAGGTCACGGGGTCACAGGCTGTCTGAATGAACATTGATATTAATTATAGCACATTAGTGTTTGGAGCAGCGTTAGCAGTGACGGGATTGAACAGGACGTGATGTGGCAGGTCGGATTGAAGCCGGCACTCAGTCATCCACTCTCCGGAGGTCATTATCATTTTTCTCCCGCCCTCTCTCACTCCCTTTCTCTCGCTCTTCTCTTTCTCTCTCCTCTAAACTTCCTGCTTGCTCATGGTGCTCATCCCCCATTTTTATTTTATTTATTTTTTTCCAAAGCGCCTCAAATGGATGTACTCCATTATCAAAATTTAATTTCTGTTCCCATGGCCGTTTCCCTCCTCCCACATCTCTCACTCTCTCCCTCCGTCTGCTTCATCAGTATCTGCGGCGGGACAGCACGCCGTCTTAATCGCGTTAGGTGAGGAGCCGCTACAGCATGAATGATGAATTGTGCGGCTTTGAGGAGAAACGCACTCACAGCTGAGACGAGAGACCGTGCAGTCGGCTCTCGTCCTGATGTGCGTAAAAGATATTACAAGCATTAATATTACAAGTACTTTTAAGAAAAAATACATCATTCTAAAATATAGTGTGCTCAACTGTTATGTTTTATATTTCAATATGGTTAACGGAAGTACATTTGAGTGAGATCGTTTCTTGATATATAAGTATGTTTAAGTAAATTTTTTATATAAAGACAATGTATTTTATAAAAAAAATTAAGTATAATGACAAGATCGACAGAACAATTCTCTTAAAATCACTAAATGTGCTTACACGTTTATGGGATAAACAGTTTATATTGTTTAAATATGAGTGTACATCAGTTTTGCAGTTTTACTGCAAAATGAGATAAATCCATCCTGGCAGTTTTGAGAAAAAGCTAAACTATTACAAAGATAAAGAATATTTTGTGCATGGTTTGTTTGAGTCACAAGGGTGTTAGAAATGCATTCAGTTTATTCACGGCAGTTGCTATTTTTCGCAGCTTTTAGTTTAGCTTCACTGATTGTGCGACAGAACAAAGCGATGCGATTACGTGTCATGTTTTGCTATATAATGCCGCCGTGCAGTGTTGCTTTTTTTTTTTTTTGAAAATGTGTGCATTTTAAGCACTAAACAATAATAATAATTATTACTATTATTACTATTGTAATAATAATAATAAAAATGTAGTGATTAGCCAAAGGAAAAAAAACGGTTGGTAATAGAAGCGATAACGTTGTGTTTTTTAGTAATAATAATTATGTTCATTAGCGATAACGTTGTGTTTTTGAATAATAGTTATGTTCGTTGCATTTTGCTCTGAATCATATTTAAAAGTATTTAAATTATTTGAACTTTAATGTTAACTCTAAGCTATTCACACATATTCACAGCATTGTGTGGCATCTTGCAAATTATTTGCCTTTTTTTTGGAATTGTAACAAAATCTAAAAAAAATTTTTTAAATATTTTTAAGATTTTTTTTTTCTCAAAGAGAAATAAAGGAAGGTGTTCTGGTATTCTGCACAAAAAGTCCCGCTTCAACTCGAATACCCATCATATTTTAAAATGTCATACGTCATTTTAAGTATGGTCAAGTATGATCATGTGGCCACATAACACAAGGACAAGGTTTGTATAAAATGCAATCAACAAGATTCTTCTGTGGTCAGAAAAAAATATTTATTATTAGAGACTCTTGCTGATAAACCGATCCAGTCTGAATGACACAAGTTATAATTTTATGTGGGGATATTTATAAAATGATGATACTTACAGAATCGCAATACACGTATTGAATCAGCACGAGGGTATCGTTATAATGTCGTATCGACCGCTCCCTGGTGAGACCCATCACTAATACACATAGTCGAGATCGTCAATAATATAGGTACTTATTTATGTAATTTAAATAATATTGTGATTAATAAATATAGGCAGACATCCTCTTAAAGAGATCATTTGTGACATTATTTGCTGTTATCCTGGGTGAATACTTTTAAATACTGAATGGTACATTTAATGGTTACATATTACAGTTTAAATCGCAATGTGATTTTTCTGATCAAAGCGTGTTGTTCTAATGCGGGATATAAAAAACATTAGATAAATAAATAAAATAAAAACACTTGACACTATGATGTTAGAAAACTAAGGAACAAAAAAACAGAATAGATTATTTTCCTGAAGTGTGTCACTGCACTTCATGGCCAAGTTTCACTTGCCAAGAGCTACAGTAACATTATTTAGTCATTAGCCGTTAGTTTCCTTATTTCTTTATTAAATATCTTTTTATCTGTTTATAGTTAATCAGTGGTGGACAAAGTACAAAGATCTGGCACTCGAGTCCTCGATAACATGATGTGTGAATACACTGAAGAGTCGTTAATTTTATTTTAGATTTTGATTTCAGCTCAAGTTAAAGTACAGAAAAAGCAGTTGTTGGAACTGTATTTCTTTTATATCTGAGTATATAGGTAGGCGTTTTTTTATTTGTTTGTTTGTGTAATTAGCACATTTAGTGTGATTCAATGTCCCTGAAAATAGACAGCTTTTGTTTGTTTATTCTCAGCTAGTTCAGTGGAGTCGTGTGCATGATTTAAAATGGTATTTAATCCAGTTTTTAGCCCTTTCAGATTTCTCAAATTCAGAGTAATAAGTACTGTTGTTCTGCAGGTTTGTACTAGAATGCAAAAAGGATTAAACATGCGTCAGGTCCAGGGGTTTATTTCTGTTTTACAGATGTGATTTTACTCCCCGTGTGTGTTTTTCTTCATCCTGCGTCTTTTACCTGCTGTGTCTCATCTCCTAAGCCCGTGTGATCATTGTGCTTTGGACGCATGTGTCCATGATTTTCTATGCAGGGTTACCTCATGGTGGGAAAAACATACTTTTGACTGCTGCTACTTGCCTTATTTAGCCTCAGAGTGTGTCTGTGTCAGTGCCCTGCCTTCAGATATTCAGACACTTACACCATGTCACAAGAACAGTTTTTTTCACCCAGGCAATTTACTGTACCTCATGAACAGTTAAACATCCTCCAGAATGTAGAAATACATATATCTGCAATATTAAGATGTGCAATACTGTGCAATACTACTGATATGTATTTGACATCTTATATTAAACCTCACATCCTACTCCATTTGTTGTAAACTTTATCCTCTTTCTGATTCTGATTCTGTTGGTATGAAACAAAACCGGATGGAAGCATATACTTTGGTCCTTGTTCTATTGAACGAAGGCTGTTTACAACTGGTAGTTGCGATGGAATTTCTGGTGAATGAAGGTGGAAGAGAGATTGACGTTTACATTAGTCATCAAGCACAGTACACTGATGAGACTCTTAGCCGCAGTAAAACATTTAAACGGTGCAAACATTTTAAAGAACGTTGCTCCTTAAAAATAGACAGATAACTTGTCAGCAGCTTGCGGAAGAGACGCATCTGTCTGTGGGAACTGTACACACGATCATTCACAAACACCACTTGCACGTTACAGAACTCAGCTGGGAGTTATTTCCATATCCCCCGTACAGTCTTGACCTCGCTCCAAGCCATTTCCACATGTTTGGGCTGTTGAAGGGGTTCCTGGGAGGCCAGCGTTTTGCACATGAAGCAGGCGGTTCGATCATGGCTTCGGCGTACTAAGGACACTTTTTACATTTAAAGTAGAAAGCGCTAGTGAAACACTGGGATAAGTGCCGATCCAGTCTGAATACAGCTGAAGATGGATATTTTGATTTGAAATTCAGTTGCGCCAAATTACAGTATGAAGATAAGCAAAAATCGGATATTTAAATCAAATTTCAGGAGCTCATTACGGCCCATCATGGCATTTAATGTTGACGAACACTTGTGTTATAGCAGTCTGTCATATCACTAAGAACTCACAGTGTGTGTCATGTGTAATTAATACAGTACAGTACAAAAATAAATATACTGTTATACAGTAACACTGTCACGCTACTGATCTCTGTTCCGCATATTAGATAACAATAATGTATTTTAAAAATAACACGTTCACACCTGGGATTTGTAGCTGCTCGACTGTTCGAGCTGCTCTATAGAAATTATACGATATAAACATATGAGGTCACATCAGGAGGGGAAATCCAATCAGCTTGGACAAGATGGACCTGAAATCCACTTCTCTATTGTGAAGCGTGGTGGTGGTAGCATTACAGCACAGTGTGAATTTTTTTTTATTTTTATTTATCTATCATGGGGCACAAGCGCTCACACACACACTCACACTCTACAGTCATTTTGGAAACACCAGTTAGCCTACCCTGCATGTCTTTGGACTGTAGGAGGAAACCGGAGTACCCAGAGCAAACCCACCAACAACATGCATGGACATGTTGCATCTGTGATCTCGCTTTGAGGCAGCGTGCGAAAGGTTGTCAGTTCATAAGTACCGCCTCTGGTGCGGGGAAAAAAAAAGACAAAAAAGCTTTCTTCATCAGTGTGAGCTAAAATTATTTCACATTCAAGAAGTCTTTGATGGGGTGTGAAGTCATAATAACAACGTTAGACGCCGCACCGAAACAACAATAAATGTAAAATAAATATATAATTAAATAGAAAAAATAAAAGCTCTGACCCTGTCCCTCCCCGGGTTGCCAGAAGACTTAATTATAATCTGTGGATGTGTGCGTGCGTGAGTGAGGTTATTTTAGTACACGCTGTGCTTCCGCGACCATCTGTCTCATTACATGTGTGTGTTTTAGACATCGTATGATTGATGACAACCTTGAAAAGTCACATCTCTGTCATGGAGTCAAGAAAGTGGTGGTGTTGACACAAGTGATCAGGTTTAGCGGAGGAATTAAACCTGGCGGAGGAACGAAGAATCTTAGAAATGCAGGCAGGTCAGAAGATACAGTAGATAGACAGATAGATGAGTGTCTTTATTCGGTTTCATCTTAGTTTAGGATAGAGTAGATATATTGAGTAATAAATACATAAAGACATAAACAATCAAAGGTCCCATATTTTAATATTTAATAACAAGTATAGCACGGGTCTCAGAGCTCCTGTAAAGTGTGTGTGTGTGTGTGTGTGTTTGTGTGTTAATGCTCCAGCTGAAATCCTCATCAGAGAATGTTTTTTTTAATTTTTTCATTCCACAAGCTTCCTCTGTTTTACTGCGGAAACCCCCCTATGGAACATGAGAGGGTCTGATCTGATTGGCTTGTTTAAACGCCGACCAGTAAAACAATGGAATAGCAAGGAATATTTTTCTCTTATTTTGTTTGATAGATAGGTAGACAGCAGAATTCCCCCTTTACACCCTGCAGTGTTTATATCAGTCCAGTTATGAGTCACTTCTTTGATAAAGGCTTTCGGGTCGCCGTGGTCTTTTGGGAGTGCCACGCTTAGGACAATCAGCAGGAGGCGTGCCATCCTCTACTCAACCCTGAGGCAGCGGGATCTCCTGTGCATTACAGAGGCTTGGTGTGGCATCCAGTGCAGAGCAGATAAACAGACTTATGACTATTGAAAAGATGGCCTGCAAACCGATGTCCTCAGTGGGGTAAAGAGGCAACGCAATGTCCTGGGTAGAGTAAAGAGGCAGAATTATGTCCTCAATGGAGAATGGAGGTGGAGAGTGGTGTCCTCAGCTGAAAAAAGAGACAAACTGATGTCCTTAGCAGAGGAATGAGGCAGAGTGTTGTCCTCAGTAGAGTAAAGAGGCAGAGTGTTGTCCTTTTGTGGAGTAAAGAAGCAGTGATGCCTTTTGTAGAGATACAAGTTCAAAGTGATGTCTTCATTGGCGGTAAGAGTCAAAGTGATGTCCTAGGTAAGGTAAAGAGGCAGTGTCATGTCCTTAGTGGAGGTAAGAGACAAATGATGTCCTCCATAGAGGAAAGAGACAAAGCAATGTCCTCAGTAGAGTAAAAAGGCAGGGTGATGTCCTCAGTGCATGTAATAGGCAAAGTAATATCCTAGAGAGAGTAAAGAGGCAGAGTGATGTCCTCAGTAGAGTAAAGAGGCAGAGTGATGTCCTCAGTAGAGTAAAGAGGCAGAG
>JAQQZS010000038.1:5215172-5233727 GCA_030068045.1 Platyallabes tihoni
TACATGTAAACCTGTTTTAAGAGACTCATAAAGCAATATTAGCAACCTTTAAAATGGCATAATAGGGGCACTTTAAGATTTTCCGTTCCTACTCGCCACTGAAATTTTGTCACATGACTGAGAAAGAGCAGTGTTTGTAAACTCCTCTGGCCTAAAGTGGCAGCTTCTCCTCTGACACTGGAGACTCCTTCCGAGCAGTGAAATAGAATGAAGTGATTTTTACAGAGAGAGAGAGAGAGAGAGAGAGAGAAATATTATTAGCTAGCGAAAGGTATAGTAGTGTCGTGGATGTGCTTCAGTGTCACTGAATCTCTCTATAAAGCAGTGATGAAGACTCAAGCAGAACCACTCACACACACACACACACACACACACATCGTACAGTCTCAGGTTCTCTCCAGCCAAAGAATATGTGTGTGTGTGTGTCAGTGATCCATCCATCCACCCCTCCAGTATGTGTGTGTGTGTATGCGTGTGTTTCTCTCATTCCTGACATGATCAAACAGGCCCCTGTGTGAAGATTACAGGGCGAGTGTGTGATGAGGACGCACGGCCAAATCGATACACACAAAATGAAACAGGAAGGAAGAAGCCTGTCGTGTTTCTGCCATCCGGGGAAATTTGTTATCAGTTCAGGCAGCTCAGATCTCACCGAACACTCTGTGTGTGTGTGTGTGTGTGTGCGCAGTGATATATTGAGGGAAGTGGACTATTTCGAAACTGAGGAGGGAAAAAATTAACTAGGTTCATTGTGTGTGTGTGTGTGTGTGTGTGTGTGTGCGTGTGTGTGTGTGTGCAAGATGAAGTGTCGTTTAACATTGAATTTAATCAATTAGAAAGTCTAAAAAAAGGCTCCAAGTCAACAGAGAGAAGGAGAAATAAAGGGATGAAGAGGAAGAAAGAAATGAAACAACTATTAGATGTTTAGATGTTTAGATCAGCCTCCTGAAGTCCTGCGTTTGATTTTTAAATGAAATAAAATCAATACATAAATAAATAAATTATTGCTGATTCAAAAATGTTTAAATAGGCACATGAAATAAATAAAAATGGGGAAAAAAATGAACAGTTAACATCATGATTTATCAAGTACAGTAAAGAAAATATGAAAATCAAGAAAATGTTTTAACATAATGTTGTTAAAAGAATAAATAAAAAAAATTAAATGTAAATTCAAAATAAACTTCATTTAATAATATGTTGTCTGATTTACAAACGTAAACACAAAGAAAAGATAAACATATACACAGTTTTAATGAAATAACTGCATTATATACTTAGATACACTGTTTTATGATAAACTAACTCTAAATAATTTGTAACTTAATGAAAAATATAATAATTGAATTCAAATTATGCCATAATTACTTAAATGATTTAAATAGAAATGTTATTATTTTTTTTAAGGATTTTAAATAATTTTGTTGACTTAAAAACACAGACGTAAAACAAATAAAGAATAAAAAATGTAAACATTAAGAAGATAAAAGAGATACAACTAACTAATTAACTATAAAAAGCACTTAAATAGTCTTTTATGAACTTACTCACAAACAATTTTAGATTCCTTTTATTATTTAACAAAATATTCCATAATATTTGTTCTGCTGAGAAAGATTTAATAATCTGAATTTTGTAGATGTTTTTTAACCATGTTTGATGATGATGAAGATGCTGATGCGATTTTTAAAATCTTTTTTTACGGGGAAAAAAAATGCGTTCCTGTTCTAACTGGTGTGCCAAGGCACATGATCCTCTGAGCTGAGAGAGTGTGTGTGTGTGTGTGTGTGTGTGTGAGAGATGCAGATCGCGTAATGCTTAACTGCAGGCGAAACCGTTCCATTAGCCGTTCAGCTGCAGCATAAAGCCAGAGACCTCCAGCACATCTTCACTGATGGAGTGTGAGGACAGCCGTAACACACAGGAACACGGTGTCCAACATGTAATTTAATCTCTCACAGGGATAAGAATGATGTAAGAGGCTGTAACAAGCTAGGATGGAGGGATAAAGAGAGTGAGAGAGAGAGCGAGAAAGAGAGATAGATGAAAGGGGAAGGAAAATGAGAAACAGGTCCTGGAGTGCAGGAGGGTAAAGAGAGCTCATGTGGAGCTGATCAGAGGAAACGCCGGTGCCGAAACCCGATCGCGTAGCGCACCTCTCCGTCTCTAACCATCCTGCCATCCCTCCGTCGCTGCTCCACGACTCTCTCGGGGGCCGGAACGCAGCCGGAGTCGCCTTACTCGGCCCTGCCCCTGCGATCGGGTTTACTCGGGGCAGCACCTAATCAAACATCAGGGCTGAGAAACTTTAGCTCGGCTCCATGCGTATGAATAAGAGATGGACGCGGCTTCGGCAAGACGCTGGTTTTAGATACGCGTGCAGGTTTCTGCGGTCCTTTTTCTTTTTCATCTTTTATGCACAAAAATGATCGTCGTGGCTCCATGAATTAGTGACTCAGGCCGAAAATATTTCCAGAGTCATATCTCGTTTCATGGAAAGATAACAAAAAAACGATATAAAGCAAATTAATTACAGCAGATGCTTTTATCTTTTTTTTGGCTGTTATTTTTACTGTATTTTTGTTTCCTTACAAAACCGACCCAAATTTTTCAAAAGAAATCCGTGCACTTTTGATTTCAGGATGTACCGCGATCAAAAAAGCGTAACTCATCGTGTAATTAATTACAATTGATAACAATTATGAATTTTCCTTTACAGTTTATATATTTAACAACAACGAAAACAAAGAAAAATCACAAGATTTGTGAGATTCTTCTGAAAATGACTTGAGGTGAAGAAAGGGCTCAATTCGATTCCTCGCATGCTTCGCGTTCATGATCACTTCAGGATGAAATGCCCTTGTAAACATGTTCTTGTAAACATTCCGAAGCTCAAACAAAACGTCCCTCCAAGGCTTAACACACACACACACGCCTTTCACAATTTTCTTAACTATCAAGCATCGTCCACTCTAGAACAAAGTGCGGTCGTGTCCTTGCTGAAAAGCAAAACAAGTTATTTGATTTGTACAAAATATTTCAAGAAGTCAGGCACGATCACAAAGCAGCTTTACATGAGTCCAGATGGAGATTTCAACCCGAGGCCTTGGTGGTGAAGGAAAACAAGCACTCCTTGGCAACCAGGAAAGAAACCTTGAGAGGCAAAGAAAAAAAAAAAAAAAGCAAATTAAATGATTATGAATAAATAAAAGACTAATACAGCTAATGATGTATGAATGAGAAGATGATGAGCTGAAAGAAATCTAATGGAGTGTAATATATATATATATCAGAAAATATACTGCTGTGTGAAGAACCATCTTTATCATGCTTTTTAATTTGTGTCGTCGAATCATCAAGTGTTTGTAATCACTCTAAACCTCTGTAAAGAACACATGAGCATGTTTATACCATAAACTGACCGAACGCTCATCTGCTACCCTTACAGCATGATGTAATGATATAACCACAGCACTGATAATAATATTGAATACAGAACATGTTTTTCAGTCCGGTGATGAGACTCTTATCCGCAGTGAAACATTTAAACGGTGCGAATGTTTTAAAGAAGGCTGTACGTCCGTGAATGACGATCCACTGCAGTCAACATTCATGTCAACATTCAGGAAGTGAAAGGCCAGATCTTCGAAAACCAGCCAAGAACTTGTAGAAGAGACGCACCTGTCTGTGGGAATTGAACACAATCATTCAACAACACCCACTTGCACTCGGCTGGGGATTAACGCCACACACATAGACAGAAAAGTTAACCCTCTGTGGTATGGCAACATGACATTATGACAACATCAAAAACAGCATTACACCTTACACACGTCCATATTTTCCATATTTAATGAAAACACTAGGCCTCAATACTAACCAATAAAAAAGTTTAAAAGTGGTCACATGACCCACTGGTGGCCATCTTGCTTTTTCTTATGCCACATGTGCACGTATTGTTTTGTTATGACCTTAACAAGTGTTTATTATCATTATTATTATTATTATTACCATTTGAAAACTAAGTACTATTAACAACAGAATTTGACCCAGTTTTACTGGTAAGTCAAGAAGTATTTTGTTGAACTTGAGGAACATGAAATGTTAAAATATGTTTGAGAGGAAGTGAGGACTTTGTGGCAACAAAGCACCGGAGCGGATTCATTCAAGCATAATATTATTGTACTTATTATTATTATTATTATACACGTATCAGTTTCTGTTAAATATTATAAACATGTCCGGCCTTAAGATGTCCAGGACGGCAAGTTTAAAACCGTCTCGCGAGTAGCCCGGTCGTGCTTATTTACACATCAGTCAGTAGACGATCACAGGTGTCCTATAGCGGTGCGTAAACAGAAGTCGTGTGACGTGTCTCCGCCTTCGCCGGCTTGTAGATTGTGCAGTTTTGGAGAAAGATATTGAATAATCTGTGCTTTTATTATGAACATAGATTAGATTCTTTTACATTAAAGGAAAGTCACTGAAATGTTGGATATTGATAATACTTAATATAAAATTCTCTTTAATTTCTACACTTTTTAATATTACAGAATCAAAGAATCAAAAGAAAATTAGGGAAATGAGTATGTAATGTGTGAGAAAATGTGTATGAATCAAAATGATCAGATTGATTTTTGTTAAAATGTTCCATTTTAATTACCAAATGGTTAAACAATCTAAAACTGTTTAAGTCCTTAAAAACTCCACCAGAATTTCCAAAGCTGTTTCCGTTTCAAATCACTCGAACATTTTCTGCAGTGTCGCTCGGGCTCAGGTTACACCCAATTTAAACTAGACGTCCAGGTTTAAACTGAAAACCTAAACAGACTCAGATGTTTGGACGTAAACCCCATGTGCCAGACTGAAATAAAGCTCCTGCTGTATGGAGTTTTGGCGAAGCGTCCCGTATCACAGCGATCCACCTCGGAATGAACGTTCTTGTTTTTTTTTTTTTTTTTTTGAAGAAAGCTCCTTTTCCCTAAAGCAAACATTCCCAGCTAGGCTTAATCGATACCATGAAGCCACAATACCTCGAAGGCTTTAACCTTGCATGTTCATGTTTCAGCGTTAAGTGCAGCGAGATAGCGCGAGGCTCGTTTTCCCGCCGAATATATCACCTGGCTGGAAAAGAAACACGGCCCGGAGAAGGTCAAACGTGTTTTGAATAAATGTTGGCTATTATCCGCTAGCGCACGTGCGCCAGGGTAAAAGCACCCCGAGCTGCTTTAGGCCGCGAAAAAAAAACAACATTTTAATTCGAGCCATTGTACCGAGTTGAATTACTGATTTCGCATGGCCTGTGAGCAAACAAAAGCCAGAGTGTTTGGGAGAGAAGATCTTTTCGATTTATCATTCGAAAGCACTCGCAAATCTGTACGAGAAGAGTTTCTCTCAGAGTGGAGGAACAAAGCCAGAGAGAGGAGAAGACAAAAGAAGAGTGTACATTTCAGTCTCCTTGTTTAAAAAGACACGAGAGAGGACAATGAGACGCGGTTGTGTTTGATAATGTTAGAGGACGCAGAGAGAAACGGGTAAGGAGTTGTTTTAGGTGATTTGCATGTCAGGGAGATGTGTTTACATCGGCGCAGTGACGCTCGCAGAGAGTTTTATTGTGGAAGAACAAATCGCGGCGGCTAAACGCTAAAGAGGAGCATTGGAGGACATTCATCGCTCTGTGTTCAGTGTCGAGTCAGGAAACATCTCGAACGTTCTCAGGAGGGTTTGGAAGAACAAATATAACAAATTATATGAAATTAAGAATTGCAAAAAGCTAAATATTTCTGAGAAAAATCAGAAGTGCAAGGAATAAAAAAGATAAAATTGTAAGAAACAAAAGTAATAGTGAGAAATGAAGTCAGAAGTCAGAAAACTTTAATAGTCAGAATTACAGGAAATAAAATTGTTTAATTAAAAAATTAAGTTTAAATTATTAGGAAATAGAATTGAGAGAAATGGAGTCAGAATTGTAAAAAAAATAAAAAAAAAAAAATGAAGGTGAAAGGTGTTAAGCGGTTCATCTCCCCCAGAGGAACGTGTGAGTGAAGGAGAGTCAAAGCACTCGCCTGCAAAGCGTCATGTGACCACCTCAGGTCAATCCTGACACTGCTGTGATGACCGGTGGTGTGTAGAGAACACCGTTAGACAACCACCATCACGACTATAATCACCATCACCATCAGGCCATGATGGAAGCGTGACACGTCCCACCACATTTAAATACAGGAAAAAATATTCTGAACATATTCTCACAATTGTAACGTTATTTATCAGAATTTTGTTTTTTTTTCTGCAATTATTGATATTATTATTTTTCCATATTATTTTGTAGTTTGACTATATCTCATGATTTTGAGTTATTGATTAAAATCTGGAATTTTTCTACATAACTTTGATGTTATATTATTAATTCCCATGTGTTGTATGATGCTGTTGTATGCTAGACGTAGTAACGTCTGTACTGAAGAAGATACTGAAGGCTGAAGTGCGTACATGATTAGCGCGTGTGTGTGTAGATAGATAGATACTTTATTGATCCAGTGTGTGTGTGTGTGTGTGTGTGTGAGAGCACTTTTAATTCTCCACATGTTGTTTCACTCTTCTTTTTATTGTTTTGTTGTAAATTGCGAAAAGGAAAAAGCTTTAAGGCTGAAACACTCATGCTTGTTTCATATAGTTTGCATGCTCGCAGAGTGAAGTCACACTCTCTCTCTCTCTCACACACACACACACACACACATGTTCTGTAATGTGAAGCGGTCTGGTTAATGGTGCTCCACTTTGTGCTTGAGGAGCCATTTCAACTGAAGTGTGTGTGTGTGTGTGTGTGTGTGTGTGTAGCTGTGGGTTGGCATTAAGTTTTGGCACTGTCATCACAAATTTAATACACAGTACCAAAAATTGAGGCCAATAAGGCGGGGAGAGGTAGACACTGTGTGTGTGTGTGTGTGTGTGTGTGTGTGTGTGTTTGCATGTGTAACACAATACCACAACACAAAGAACTCAATATATGTGTATAGAACTTTAAAACTGTTTTGGTCTCCTGAATCAGACGCTCTGTGGAATCTTCTGGAAATCTGCTCAGTGTGAAAGAGTATGCTAATGTTCAGTACGCTATTAATGAGTACGCTAACAGTCAGAATGCTAATAGTCGGTATGCTAATAACCAGTACGCTAATAATTGATACGCTAATAGTCAGATGTGTGTGTGTGTGTGTGTGTGTGTGTGTGATAAACCACAGGAAGATGATTCCTGACTCACGCTGGTTTGACATACGATTCTTCTAATTTGTGATGCTACCAAAGCGCTACACCGTAACAGTATAAACCGTAACTCCATTACAATTTTTAGTGGTTTATTTTATTTTATTTATTTTAATTAGGGGGCTTTGTCCTTTGATTTTTTTTCTTAATTTAGTTATGTCCCATTTCTATTACATAAAAAACGTTTGCTTTATTGCAACTTTTCTTCACACTTCTTCTTAGAATGCTCACCTTTTTCCTCACTTTACTTTTCACACTAGTTTCCTTACAGTTACGATTAAATCTTTTAGCTTTTCTGTGTTCATTTTACCTCTGCAGTCATGACTTTATTGTTCTCAATTCTGACTTACTTTCTTACAATTATGACTTGATTTTTCCCTCATTTTAATTAATATTTTTGGAATTCTGAGACTTTTTTTTTAATTTTTTTATTTTTATTTTTTTACAATTTTGGCTTGATTTATATATTTATTTATTTCTCATTTTAGTATTTTTTTTTACAATTATTTTTTTTTTCTTGAAATTCTTACTATGTTGTTCTTGATTCTGTCTTTTTTTGGGGGGGGGGGGGATTCTGGCTTTGTTTATTTTATTTATTTTTCATTCATTTATTTATGCAATTCTTAAAATTTTCTTGAAATTTATGCTTTAATTTTCACATTTTCTATTTTTTATCAATTGCAGTTTTATTTCTTGCAGTTCTAAGCTTTGTTCTTTTGTGATGTAAAGATAATCCACACACTCGCCATTATTACTCACAAACCAATAATTTGATTTGAACGAAACGCACCAAGCTTTAATTTACTCACAAACATCTCGGTTTTTGATGCATGTCAGGAGATTGTCATAATGCGATTTGTGGCAATATTCCAAAATATTAGCACAGTTAATTTTTTTCCCTCTGTAAGTAAATATTTTTTTTATTATTATTATTATTATTATTATTATCTAAAGGTATAAAGAGATTTACAGAATTCCTGTGGTCAGACAGAGACTTCAGACTCGTCACGTCTCTGGCATTCGTGTCCTTTGTCCGAGCACTTAAACTCGTCTTCTTCTCCTCCTTCATGGTTTAAGGAAGAAAAGCGGGAATTAAAGCGTCTCGGTAGATACAGGAGATGTTACTTTGACTTTCACTGTTTACTCACACAGTGTCTTCTAACAGGAAGTGATTGTGTGTTGTGGTTTAGGTGTGTATTATGTATTATTACACACACACACACACACACACACACACACACTTTGATCTGCAAGTGGATCCTCGGGGCTGTAGATTAGAGTGTTTTATTGTTACAGATGTGGATGTCTGGGTCATTTTGTGAAACACAGTCCAGATATAGCATCGCACATGCACACACTCACACACACACACACACACACACACACACACACGGCTCTTGATATAACCCTTTTCTTTCCTTTTTTTTTTTTTTTAATTAACCAAAAATTCCCCAGTTAGTGACATCACATGCTTTAATCTCCTATCACTCGGCTACGCATTATCTACGGAATGTTACGATGTACTCGGACTCCTCTACTATCCGACTCAAACTCCTGCCGAAGCATCTCAAACTTTCACGCTGTAACTTATAAAAGATAACTCTCTTTTAATCACCTGCTTGTTTTGGGTTCCTCCTCATGAACATCTTTTTTTATTAACGTTTAAATCTAGATGGTGTGAATGAACATTTTGCTAAAAAAATACGAATAGTCCAGAATTTCAAATGTTTAGGCACACTAGAGTGTAGGTGTGTAGAGTATAAATAAAGTGCTCTCACCTCCTTATATTGCACACAATGCTGGTTAGCACTTTGTTGGCTGGGAATCATCGCTCCGTCCTCAAACATGGTGTCAGTGTCATCACATGACCGTGAGCATGACTTCACACTCTTCACACTCAAAGTTCATAGCGGTTCTTAGGAGATCTCGTGGTAAGTCATGACTAATCGTGAGAAATCATGGCAGGTTAGGAATTTTTGTAGCAGGAGTAGCATTTGCCCTGAATTCTTTCTGATGGCGGTGGATTCTCACGCAGCGAGGCGTACTGATCTCTGACAAACTTCCTGACAGAGTTTCTTCAATTTACATTGATCATGAGTTCAAGATCAAATTCGAGAATGTTGGAAAGCCTACAGAGTCTCACTGAACATTTAGATTTTAATAGATAGATAGATAGATAGATAGATAGATAGATCTTATATTAAATTACAAGATCATAAATGAAATGAAAAAGTGAGCTAATATTTCTTAATATTTTACTGACAGACAGGTTAGAGTCTTGTATTCGTCTGATCACATTCTAATAAAGAGACATTGTTTATTAAATGAATCTATATTTAGGATTTGTTTTACAGGATTTTTTGCACTTGGAATTTATTAGAAATGGAATGCAGCTAGTCCTCGACATATGAATGAGTTCTGTTCTTGGAGCACGTTCGTAAGTCTGATTTGTTCGTAAGTCTGATTTGTTCGTAAGTCTGATTTGTTCGTAAGTCTGATTTGTTCGTAAGTCGGATTTGTTCGTAAGTCTGACAAAGTGAGTCTTATACGCCTTTAACACAAATTTACAATGTAAAGCATACCAATGCACTTGACTAAATATCTGCCCCCTTTCCCCACAATGCCAAGGGGGTTTTAATTCATTATTTTGTTTGTTTGTTTGTTTGTTCTATTTTATTAATTTTAATAGTGGTCACACTAGCAAATAGGAAGGATTGGATCAGGAAAAGAAAACAAATGCATAGCTTTATTGTAAAAAGCATAGCTTTTTATATGCAATAATGTCATTGTGTCATGTAAATAAAATTGTCTATGCACAGTAAAAAAAAAATATTTTACTTCATTAAATAAATCACTTAAAGGGAAAGTAAGCAGCTGTACATGCAGTCAAAAATACCATCAACCTTTATGTGAACAAAAGTCCTATTTCTTTCTTTCTCTATGTATGTATGTATGTATGTATGTATGTTTATTTGTTTATTTATTTATTTATTTGTTAAAATATTTGTTGTAATTTTGTCCATTTACTTATGTTTATTTATTTAGTTTTATTTGTTTGTTTGTTTATGCCTAAATATTTTTTTCTGATTGTAATATAAATATATCTGAATATTTGTGAATGTATTTATTATTTTAGTTGTGTATTATTAATAATAATAACAACGTTTTATTTATTTATTTATTTATTTGTTTATGCCTAAGTGTCTGTATGTATTTATTTTGTTTGTATATTTAATTATTCATTTATTTAATTGTTCGATCTTTTTAATTGTAAATCAATAATTATATTTTAAGTAATTTGTTTTTTCTAATTTAAGTTGTGTGTGTGCGTGCGTGCGTGCGTGTATGTGTGTGTGTGGTACAAATTATAGTACCCACTCGGATGTTAAAGTGACCTTGTATCTATAGCACTTAAGATTTCAGGTCCTCTGAGCGTGTACGTGTGTGTGTGCGTGTGCGCGCGTGTGTGTGTGTGTGTGCACGTGTGTTTGCGTGTCTTTACGCATCCTATCAGCAGCTAAAGTGGCCCTTAACAAGTGTGCTTCACTTCACTGTACACTCAGTAATAAGTGCACTACAGTGATAAGAGTCAAGTGCACTGACTTTAGATCAGTTCTAATATGTGCTCTCTCTGTGTGTGTCTGTGTGTCTGTGTGTCTGTGTGTGTGTGTCTGTGTGTGTCTGGTTTGTGTCTGAGTTCTTATTAGTGCTCGGGTCTGGTGTGTGTCAGACTTTAGTAACAACACACCGAAACCCACAAGTGCTTTAGGAAACCATTCTGGGCACACACACACACACACACACACACACACACACACACACACTCACTCGATTCTCTCTCTCTGTAGCGCTCTTCATATCTCAATTTTACAGTTTATTGCTGTCACTGAATTTATCACTTCTTCAAACACACACACACACACACACACACACACACACTCTTAATAGCTTATCGACACCCATCTCAGTGTGAAACCTCAGCTGATAGGAAGAAGAACAGGACTCAGGGATAAATACATCTTTTTTGGGCTATTTGTGATAAATGTGGTGTTTTCTCGCCTCATCAGAGCATGTGTGTGTGTGTGCGTGTGTGTGTGCGTATGTGTGTGTGTGTGCAGGAGGAAATCAGCCTGAAACGGAGTGTGCTGATGAGCAATTAGAGAACGGAAGGAGGGAAAAAAAGAAAAGAAAGTTTAAAGCGTTGCAATCATGCACCATTACCATAATCAACTTCAGAGTGATGAGAGCTCTCCATCAGCTCGAACCTGCAGCTCACACACAGCCCATCCTCACCATCAGCACTTTGTGTGTGTGTGTGTGTGTGTGTGTGTGTGTGTGTGTGTGTTAATGGGTGGGTGCGTTTGTGAGAGAGTGACAGATGGAGCAGGTCACTGCCTTCAGTAATGACTGTTATTAAAATCAAGATTCTTTATTTAAACACTATTTTGGTCGACCAGAGTGTCTGTACTGCCTCCTGCATCCTGAGTGACGGGTACAGAGAGACGCCCCGCCTCCTTTACACTAAGTCACACATACAAGCAGAGGTCTCTCTGACAGACACAGGCCACACCTCCTTCACTCTGAGCGACAGGTAGAGAGAAGCGCCACACCTCCTTTACTCTGGGTGACACATACAAGCAGAGGCCACACCTCTTTCACTCAGTGTAACACAGGCCACACCTCCTTCACACTCTGACACAGAGGCCACACCTCTTTCACTCTGTGTGACAAATACAAGTAGAGGCCACACCTCCTTCAAGCAGAGGCCACACCTCCTTCACACTCTGTGACACATAGGCCACGCCTCCTTCACTCTGACACATAAAAGTAGAGGCCACACCTCCTTCACTCAGTGTGACACAGAGGCCACACCTCCTTCATGCTCTGTGAAACATAGGCCACACCTCTTTCACTCTGTGACACAAAGGCCACGCCTCTTTTACTCTGTGTGACACAAAGGTCACGCCTCCTTCACTCTTTGTGACACAAAGGCCATGCCTCCTTCACTCTGTGAGATAAATACAAGTAGAGGCCACACCTCCTTCACTCAGTGCGACACAGAGGCCACACCTCCTTCACGCTCTGTGATACATAGGCCACGCCTCCTTCACAGTGTCTGACAGAGGCCACGCCTTCTTAACTCTGTGTGTGACACACAAAGTACTGCCCCCCCCCCCCTCTCTTCCTTGTGTAAATCCTCTAAGCAGCTTGTGTCTCATTTATTACTAATATTACCTCACACTTCATTTCTCCCTCAGTCTGAGGTCTCACTGGTCTGCTCACGTCACATCTGGAGGAATAACCTGGGGTCAGAGAGCAACTCACGTGTCTCAGGAGCCGAGCCGTATCAGAGCGCTGATCCTGGGATCTGAGCCCTCAGCCTTCTGAACCTTCTGATCTGCAGCCGTCAGAACCCTTAACCGCCGATAATCTGAGCCGAGCCACGGGTCTTGGGTGACGCCAGCGCTAAGTGTTCCGGACCGGACCGTTTTAAGTGCGGCAGGGTTCCGCATGACGCCGGGCTGTGAAGGAAATACTAATTGCCTCGACACGTTGTCATGGGAACAGGGGCGCTCCCCGCGGCTCCCCTCGTCTCTGAACAGAAGCGCCCGTGGTCCTGTTTAACCCGAACCGGCAGAGAGAGACGCCGAGGCATCGCCTCCCCCTGGAGGAACAGGACCGTCCATGATCACACACATACACACACGTACGCGTACGTCACACACACACACAAACACACCTTCAGACGTCCTTTGGTGAGGTCCGAGTGCAGCAGACCTCTATCAGCCTCATCCCGATTCCATAGAAACGTATGCAGTCGCTATAATGACGCTTAAGATGCTGTTAATGGTGCGCTGTCCTACAGCTATATGTGTCCTTACTGCATAGATAACGTGTGTGTGTGTGTGTGTGTGTGTGTGACTGTAGAAGATGAGTGTGATATGGCACTTTTGTTTCAGACTAGTGGCCTGTGTGTTTGTAGAAATTTGCCTTTGTGCAAGAACACACACACACACACACACACACACACACACACGCACACACACACACAGAGGAAGATAGAAAGAGAGAAAGAACGAGAGACATCCAGAGTAAACATTACTTTTATATTTCCTTGCTCGCTCTTCACCTCTTCTCTCTTTTCCTGTTTCTCAATCTATTTTTATCCCCAGCTCCTGTCTTGTGTCAACGTTGTCTTGCTTCTCTGCCACCTGCTGCCCCATCACTCTCACACACACACACACACACACACACACACAGATGATGGAGAGAGTCGTGTTGCGGGGGGGGGATCAATCAGATTATTTCCTGTTCCCCTCTTTCTATCCGACATCTTGCCAATTAGGCGCCGTAGCTGACAGCGCACTTTAGCCCGCTCCCGTTCCCGGCGTTCCCGGGCGGCGGCGGCGGCGGCGGTGGTGGTGGTGAGAAACGCAGCTCCTATTGATTTATCGAGATTTCTCTCTGTACGATCTGGAAACTCTTTCCTGCCATCTGGAAGCCGTTGGGCTGCAGGTTCACAGCAGGAGCAGCTCTGTGACACAGCTGATTAACGCTAACTCATCACTGAGCGCAAACACACATCACACATCTGTCTGCAGGAGCGCGTGTGTGTCTGTCTAAACATACATGTGCCTGCAGTGCGGTCATTATTTGGACAGCAAGAGGAGGATGGATGAGCGCAAACTTTTATTTATTTATTATTTTTCTCCCCCAAGTAGTTTTCTTACCCAAAAAGTTTTACTTTTTCATGGAAATTCTTTCTTTTCCCCGTCGTTTAGCAAGAACAGTTCCACAAAGAGCCATTTAGGGAATACACAACACATAAAGAATTATTATTATTGGCGGATGTTAAGTTTGCTCAATTCTTTTTTTTTTTTTTTTTTTTACGTACTTAATTTAAAAAAATCGATTTTGAGACAAAAAAAAAAATCCTATTCATTTTTCCTCTTAAACGAATTAGCAAGGTATTGTATAGTAAATCTAAGTAATGTTAATTTTTCAATTCTCTGCAATAAGCTCCGCCCCCTTCTGTTGCGGCGAAGCCAGATAAGCTAAAAGCTCCGCCCCCTTCTATTAACTATGAAATCAGATCAGCGACACACCAGAACTCATTCCATCACCCAGACCAGCTACAAGCCCCGCCCCTTCTATTACCAATGCAGCCAGATCAGTTCCAAGCCCCGCCCCTTCTATCACTAGTGCAACCAGATCAGTTCCAAGCCCTGCCCCTTCTAAACCAGTGGCAACAAGATCAGCCACAAACCCCGCCCCTTTATCATCAATGCCACCAGCTCAGTTGCAAGCCCCGCCCCTTCTATCCGCAATGCAACCTGATCAGTTACATGCCCCGCCCCCTTTATTACCGATGCAGCCAGATCAACTGCAGTTTAAGATTCAAAGGTGCTTTATTGGCATGACAAATATTTCTGTTTGTGTTAATAATCCATAGAAAGAAGCCAGAAGAAAAATAACAGCTATAGATATATAAATAGTAGATATATATTTTTTTAAAAAAGGAAAAATGTAGTGTTTAAATTATAAATGTAAAAAATATAAAAGGGTCCAGACACTTAGCCGTGCAGTCAAAGATAAAAATGTAAACAATTTAAAGAATAATTTTTCCGCAAAAAAATAAAAAGCATTCTTTCTTGTTGTCGAAAGAGATCACGAATTTGCATTGTGACGAAATGATTAATTCATTTACAAAAATGTCATTGAACATCCAATCAGGTGAAATGAGACGAGACTGTGATGCTGATTTCGATGTTATATCGTGACATCGACATGCTGTAACCTAAATCTATATGATCTAAACTTAGCCATGTAGAACGGCGGAAAATATTCTCTTACACGAGAAAGAGAGAGAGAGTTCTGGTTAATTTTATTTTTTCATATTTTATTGTGTGTACTTTATTTATCCAGCTGAGTCCAATTGAGATGAATAATCTGTTCTGTAAGTGAGAGTGAGAGCGAGACCGAGACCGAGAGCTGGCTCACCCGTCTCCTCTCATGTTCAGTCTGTGCCACAGAGCTGGAGTTCAGACGATCGCTGCGGTATTATTCCTCACGCTGTTATTCCTGGCTCTGTGCACTCCGCTTTGGCCTTCTATGAGCGCACACACACACACACGGAGTATTACACAGTGGTCAGACTCGACACACCAGTCCGAGGCGTTTGGATCTCAGTGCTGTTTGGACTGGAGGCGTTCTCTCTCTCTCTCTCTCTCTCTCTCTCTCTCTCGGTTCCACGTTGGCTGCTTTGTTTATTAGAAAATGTGCTCATTTCCCGTCTCCCTGATGTACACTTCAGGTCAAAATGACACATTTTCTTTTTTCAAAACAAAAATAAACATAATTCTTCCAAGATGAAACTCGGAGGCGGCGGTTTTTCTTCTCCGCTCTGAGCCGAGGCGAGTTTTAACCTTCCACGCTGTGTCTAGTTCTGGTTTCAGTCCCTGGTGCTTCTCCTACATCTCAGATTCCTCGCCACGGATTCGTCACCGTCGCTCGGGAGCTCCACGTCCATCTCTCTGTTTTTACTACAACTGCTCAAGTTGCCAGTAAAACAGTGAGACAGACCCTGCTAGCCAGCGCGCTAACGTGATCGAACCTGACACGGATTTAAGTCATAATTATGAAAGTCCATAATGTCTGCTCTTAACACCAGAGAGCTAGCTAACATGATCAAACCTGACAGAAGTCCTAATTTATAATCCGCACGTCTGTGATTTTCCCTGACGAGATTTGTGAAATATAATCTTTAATGTCGAGACATGGATTCATCAGTACGGGCCTGAGAGGAAACTGCAGAGGTATGGAACGGAAACATCCGAACTCTGACCAAAAAACGTAAATAAATTAAAAAGTTCAACCTTCAGCTGGAAAATTCATCAATGCTTACAGTTTTCTGGGATCCTCAAGCGCCAGTATTGGACCATTATCAGGAATAAGGTTTAACGATCGACAGGGCTCGTCACAGTGAGACGCTTATTGAAGAGCTGAAGACTAAACTTCGGGTTTAGCGCAGAGAGAGGACTGCTGTCCAAGGGCGTCGTGATCTGGCACGACAATGCATGTCTGCACACACTGTCGACACTCTGCAGTACTTTCTTCTGAGGTGTTAAAGCGTCCTCCCTATAGTCCTGATCTCGCTCCATCAACTTTCACCTGTTTGGTCCCCTGAAAGCAACGAGGACAAAGATTCACTTCTGATGAAGAAGTGAAGACAGCGGTGCAATCCTGGCTCACAGCTCAGGCTAAAGCTTTTTCTAACGACGGAATACGAAAGCTGATTGACAGATGGACAAAGTGTATTGAAAAGCAAGGAGATTATGTCGAAAGGTTGCGTATTTGTCTTTGATAAAAGTTCATTAAAATAGTTCTTTTAAAATTGTTCTTTTGGCTGCCCCCGTCGAGGGGTCGCCACAGCGGACCATCCGATCCATACAACAACATGGCACAGGTTTTACGCCGGATGCCCTTCCTGACACAACCCTCCCATTTTGTCCGGGCTTGGGACCGGCACTGAATCCAGTGACTGGGGTTTGGGCGTCGAACCCGGGCCTTTCTGCACAGCAAACGATAATCCTAGCAATGAGTCGCCAATGTCCGCTAAATGTATGGATGATCTGTGGTGGCCTCCGAGTGGTGCAGTGGTAAAGTTCTCGCCCTATCATCCGGAGATTGCGAGTTCAATTCCTGGGTGATGCTGTAACCTCCTGGAGGTCTAGAGAGAGCTGATTGGCCGAGCTCTCTCAGAAGGGAGGGATGATGAGAGGTACTTTGTGCTCCCACATTAATTGTGGCTCTACAGTCAATCAAGGGCGTCTGTGAGCTCACGCAAGCGGAAGGAATGGATAGCGCTTTCCTCCGAGTGTGTTACGGTGCGTGAGCGAGCAGTTCGAAAAGATGTGGTCGTCTTTGGCCATTCCGACTGAGTGGTAGTAGTAGCCTTAATGTGGGAGCCCCCTAGTGCCGGGGAGGAAATGGACACGACAAAATTAGGGAGAAAATCTTCGAAAAATCCAAAAAAATAATAATAATGGATGATCTGTGGTTTATTCGGTGACGTTTCGTACTCTGTGAGTGATTTTTACTAACTGCATCGCTGTATAAAGTTAGATGTCCGCTTTTCTTTTTTTTTTTTTCCTCCTCCCCCTGCAGGCGACCTGGGGTAATGTCCACTAGATCCCGACCTACCCGTCTCGTACTTCTGAGTAGGAGCGCTTCCAGAGCCTTCGCGCACACACACACACACACACACACACACACACACACACACACACTAAAAAGTGAAAAATGCGAGAGAAAACCGACCACGTGAATGTTATCTTCATTCAGAACTTTGTCTTCATTTTACTCGGTTCTGCCTCCCGGCAAAACCCCGCCCTGGGTCTCGAGTCCCGACCAATGTTATGTGTGTCGGTGGAGACCGTGACAGACAGGGGCGTGATTTCCTTCTGTCCACTGCCCGACTCCTACACATCTCATACACATCACTTAGAGTCTTAGTAGTCTAATATCTAATATTCCTCTGCCATATATTTGATTCGCAAAAATACAGAACAGATAGCGCCCTCTATCAGTTGAACACGGAGCTGGTCTATTTGTTTTTAAATATGTGAGGATTTTGTATTTTTCTACGTGACAGTTGGTAACCCGACTTCCTGCTGTTTCTCTGAGCTTCTGCTTCTTTTCTGGGCCTCGTTACTTGATTCTGAGGCAACACCTGTGTGTGTGTGTGTGTGTGTGTGTGTGTGAGGGAGTGTAAGAGATTTCCATGTTAGCTGCACTGCTACTGTCTCTGTCATCTTGTTAGCTGTCTATTTTTGTTGGCGCTTGGAGATTTATTTTTTTGTTTGTTTTATCTGGAACACACATTAAGATTTCTCACACACACACACACACACACACACACACACACACTTACTTTTGTTACACAGGATTGTATATCTTCCTTTGTTTGCCCTTGTGTACTGATTCCGCTCTTTTCTTAAGAGCCCAGAGGAAGCGAGAGAAATGTGTCTGCTGAGACCGAACACACTGACCACCTGCATGTGTGTGTGTGTGTGTGTGTGTGTGTGTGTGTGGGTGTGGGTGGGTGTGTGTGGATGTGTGTTTGTGCACTTGTGCCCTTGTGCCCTTGTTCAAAAGGCTTCCTGTGACCGTGTACAGGGTGTGGATGCGGTCGTATTATTCCATTAGTTTTGATGCGTAGCTTCGTTTCAGATTCTTTAAACACGACACGAAGTCAGCTGAATGCTTTGTCTCTGGTATTTTATTTCTTGG
>JAQQZS010000038.1:5235911-5248897 GCA_030068045.1 Platyallabes tihoni
TGTGTGTGCGCGCGTGTGTGTGTGTGTGTGTGTTACTGGAATGGTGGAAAATTTAATTCCCCTGCTGATAACTCACTATTAAGTAGCAATATCAGTTTATAATATTTAGAGAGGCGGTGGGGAGGGGGGGGGGGGGAGGGGGCGAAGAGACTGTGAGGGACAAAGACGGGGAGAGACAGAGAGAGACGGATGAAGAGAGAGAGACAGAAACGACAGAATGAGACATGGAGAGAATGATGGAGAGAGAGAGAGAGACCGAGAGCATGAGAGGGAGGACAGAGACACGCTAACCGCTAGCATTCTTTAGCCACTTAGCCTGTTAGTCAGTACACTGGAGTTTTCTTTGTTCTAAAGTTAAAAAGGAAAAAAATGTTAGAGATAAAAAACAAATATATACTTAATTCTGTGTCATGTCACACCTTAACGAAATTATTTAGAGGGGGGGGGCACATACTTTTAACATAAATGGCAGTAAGACATGAAGTTGTCCTCTGTTATTTCACTTTAGATTTGAAATTAAATTAATAGTTAAATTTCCTTGAATGTATACATTTGTGTGTGTGTGTGTGTGTGTGTGTGTGTGTGTGTGTGTGTGTAAAATGAAGTGAACAGGGTTGTTCAGGTTGAAAACACTGTTAACATACCGAAGTGCAAATCAATGGATTAACTAAATATATGTATAAATTGTATCTATTTTTTAAATGTAAAAGTGTGTTGTGGTTTTAGTTGTTGTCATTATGTTTATTAACAGTTAATAGAACTTATTAGGACGTAAAATTAGCCCTTTTATTTTTCACCTTCTTTTATTTACAAAAATAAGTAAAGTTAAGTCTTTTTTACTTTAAATGTAAAATTAAAAGAATTGTTTATTATAAAAAAAAGTCCCTATTTTATTGTCATTATTTTATTATTAGACTATTTACAGCTGTTTAATTACCTTGTCCACAACTTATTTAAATAAGGTAATTAAACAGCTGTAAAAATAAAATAGAACCTAATTTAATTAAATTAGGTTCTGTTTTATTTTATGATATTTTACTTAATTTAATTGTATTTAATTTAATTTTATTTCCTGTGTTTTTTGCACTCGCGCTCTGTGAGCTGGTTTTGGCGGCGGGTGTGTGGAGATGTCTAGCCGCGCGGGTTAAACAAGGAGAAAGCTGAACATAGTATCAGACTAAACGTGCATTGGCAGACATAACAATTAACGGTGTGTATCCACACAGTGTGTGTGTGTGTCTGTGTGTTCAGAGCACATACATGTGTTAGCGATTGAATGAAATATATAGTGACGCTGTAACTTGAAGAAATGAAACAGATGGTGTGTGAACAGGATATTTAATAAGGTGTGTGTGTGTGTGTGTGTGTGCGTGTGTTTCTGGGCCACCGCTGAGTAAAAACCTCCTTCACACCCTTTGACCTCACTTGTCCATCATAGGTAATATCACACTGGCCTAACATACACTGATTATTCTCTCTCTCTCTCTCTCTCTCAACACACACACACACACACACACACACACACACACATGCTTATAGAGTAGTCAGGCACTACTGCGATCCTAATCTGTTTCCTGTGCATTAGGAAACTGTATATTTTGAAGATTGACTTTTCTGATAGTGAAAACAGAAACTCTTTCGCTCCTCGTGACGTTTAACACAACCTTCCATGTCTCTCGCAGCCAGGGTGTGTTTTTCTACCAGTGAGATGAGAGTGTATTATGTTTAAATCCCAGTTGTGTAGTGTACCAGGTCACTTTCAGATTTATTTCAATGTAAATAGTTTCATGTGCAATAATAATAATAATAATTACTATTATTATTATTATTATTATTATTATTAAATAACAAATTATCAGTTTAAGCTCTTTGAATTTTCTTGGCAAAGATTTACATTTATAGAAAGCATTTTTTTTCATAATATAACATTTATTAACAGATTTTAATGCTATTATTTTAGATTATTTGTACAGAATATAGACATGATGAGGTAAAGAGGTTTATTGCACATGTTTTCTCACGGCAATTCCAGAAAAAACTTTTTAATTAAATCGACCAAGTCTAATAATAACATAATATATACTAATTTACAGTAATATAATAATAACATATAGAAAATAACAATAAAAATGCAATAATTGTGTGTATATATATATATATATATATATATATTAGATTACTATAATGCATCCCACAAATTAGCTTTTAAAGTAAACTTCAAAATTACAATAAAATAATTGAAAGAAAAAAATGGAGTACATATTTTTGTAATATTTTTAAACAACAAACATTTCAGTTCATTTGAAAACAACAAAAAAAACAGCAATAGCATTATTTAATAAATGCTATATATACTGTATATTGTAATAAAAGCCACAAATGTTTTTTTAAAGTAAACTTTACATATAGTATATAATACAATTATTTTAAAATGATTGGAATATTTTTAATAGACTGAAGTGACTCCGACACGCCGGCTCTCTGAAGCTCTTTCTAAAACTACAGAAAGCAGTGAGGCTGAAAGTACAGAGATTTAGCTTTATTTTTTTATTTTATTATTATTTATACATAAACCTTTACGGAGTTATTTTTCTACAGTACATTTACTGTACATACTTTACAGTCCATTTTTGCATCAGTGTAAATTGTAACCAAAGCGTGCATATATATGTGTGTGCTGATTAGATAATGTGAAAATGCGATGTGCTGAAGATGCTTACATGAATATATTTTATTATTAATGACTATTTTTAATCAGAAACTGCCTACAGTATGGAGCTGAGGTGTACAGAAATGAAGCGTACACAGGGAACAGGCTGATGAAGCGTGTTTAAAATGGTTCTGTATTCATTGATTCTGCCACTTCCAGTATTTCTCCTTTTCTTTGTTCCTGTTTATCACTTATAGTATTGATTAGATGCCTAATAAATTATTATCCGTCATTTTCAATTAAACCGCTTGGATTATTGCAGTAACCTTTACTCAGGACTTCAGCCCTGGTGTCACGGTTGCACCAAATACAGTAAACACTCACCTCATCATGACGCTTATGTCAAAAGACTTTTTTTTTTTGGTTTAACGAGCACTATCGTGAAGCGTGGTCGAGTATCCGTCCAGAACAGCGTTGTAATCCTGTATGTTCTTGTATCCAAGTCTCGCTCATGACGTAGTCCTGCTCGTTGTTCACGTGGATTTTAAAACTTGCGTCAGTTTCCAGCAAATCCGTGACGACCAGCTCGCCTTCGATTAGAACTAATCGAACTAATCAGAGCAGCCAGGCTGTTTACCAGCACCGAGATAAAGGATCACATAGCTCCAGGTTTAGCCTCACTTCCCTGACTCCCTGCTTATTTTATTAGTTTTTGAAGCTCTTCATGGACCCGATGTCTCCACAGTCCGCTTCTAGCTCTCTGAGGTCTTTGTTATAACAGTCTACCCGTAGATATCAGGTGTGCATTTATCAGTTACTGTAAAATTGTAAATTGTTCCCATTTAATTTGCTTTTGTAATAAAATTTACTTTTATTTTTACTTTAATCTCTTGTCATTAATGTTTATTTATTGCCACCTGTCTGTATTTTTCATATTTTACTATTTTAGCATTTGATTTATAATAATAATAATAATAATAATAGTTCTTATATAGTTTAAATATACCTAGGTTGTTAGACAAGTGCATGTATTTCTGAAAGGGTCTGGAAGTGGAGCTGTACCTTCAGATATGGATAGTTTTTGTTTTGATTGAAGTTTTTAAACAATGATAGGTTTTTGAATGTGCTTGAGGTTCCCAGACTATTGCTAAAGCTGTGATTTAGTTACATGTTCCTAGACCAGTTCTTGTGCACCTGAAATGTTCATGAGGTGAAAATATGGATGGATTTCCAGACTTTAAAAAGCTCTAGGATCGAAATAGGATCATACCTAAGGTTCCTTGGGCTCCTGTTCTGGTTTTGCAGCTCCATCCATAGTCTTAAATTTGGTCATTGTCCAATAAACTCTTGTAACAAGACGTTTATGATTATATAATTAAATTATTCAATTCTTGAAAGGTTCTAAGGTTGCTAACATTTGACTATGGTTCGGAAGGTCCCAGGTTCAAACCCTGAAAATGTGGATGGATTACCAATCTTTAAAAAGTTGTAGAGTTAAAAAATGTACCTAAAGCTTCTGATTTCCTCGATATGTTCTTAGGCTCCAGTTCTGGTGTTGCAGCTCCATCCATAGTTTTAAATTTGGCCATTGTTTTGTAATCTCTTTTAACAGGAAAACGTTTATGATTATTGAACTACATTATTGGATTCTTGAAAGGTTCTACGGGTGCTACAGGTTTTGGGGTGTTAGACAAGTTCATATATCTCTGAAAGGTTCTGGTAGTGGAACATTAGGTAGGAGTTTCAGGCACAGTTGCAGGTTCTTACAGTATTTGATTCCTTTGGTGGGAATGTGCGTAACGTTCTAACCTTTTTTTGAAATACTGTATGATTTTGTTTTTCAAATGTGCTTGAAGGTCCCAGATCATTTGGTGGAGTTGTGATTTACAGTTACAGTTTCCTAGACCGGTTGTTGGGTTCCTGAAATGTTCTGAAGGGAGAAAGTGGTGAAAGTCTCCTTAAACTCTCAGATATATTCTTTGTCTCCTGTTCTGGCGATGCAGCTTCTCTCAGCAGTGTCAGATTTGGCCATTCTTCTGTAACTTCTGCTTGTAGAACAACCTCTCACTGGATTTCCCCAGGAGATTTACATCAACACTCAAACTGGCACCACCGGCCATCTTCCCCCAGTCTAATGTTTGATGTGAATACTAAATGAAGCTCCTGTATCTGGATTGCACTGCTGCTGTAAGACTACACATTTATTTTCTTACAATTCACACCTGATTCTGCTTATCGAGGTATTTTTTTTTTTCCCTAAGTGCTTGCTGAGCTGAATTGTGCGCTGATTGCACCATCTGTGTGTAAGTTAGCTTAAAGCCTCGTGGTTCTTCTAAGTGGCCGAGCTACAGCTTACACTCTATTAAATATTAGCTAACGCTGCAGAAAACCGAGTTAGAAGATAACCCCCCCAGGTATGGAGTAAATATTTACACAAGCCATTTTCCAATTTGTTTATTTCCATGAAGTCATTTATAACGGTGGACGTCACGGTAGCCGCCGGGTTCTACGTCCTTCAGATATGGATAAAGACATTAAGCTCCAGCCTGCGTCTCTTCGCTCTTCCACAGACGGCACAAGGAGAACTTTATAAGAAGAAGAACATGTAGTGACTCCACCCCCCTCTTTTTTCCTCCCTTGTCTGTTTGTTTTTTTCCCCCGGAGCTGATGTATACAGCGAAATGACATATGATATTATTTTTGCATTAGCCTAATGTTGCCATCTGCTTAGATTTGTAACTCATAAATACAAACATTAAAAACAGCGGATACATGAAGCGAAATCACGCTCTTAAATAATTCCCTCATTTGTAAACAGACGCAAGGGGAGGGGAAGATTTCCTCGCTTTTTCTCGCATGGATTATTACACTTGACCCAGAGAGAGTTGAGGACAACCTTGTGTGTGTGTGTGTGTGTGTGTGCGCCTGCATGTGTTTGATCTCTTTATATATCTTCATATATACTTTTGGCTTGAGGGCATACAAAAGGGATGGTACAAAAGCTGCAACAATGTAGGGTTAGTGTTACGGTTTATTACACACACACACACAGGTTTTGTTGGTGGAAATGTTCCTAAAGTTTCTAGTTATCCACATGTTATTGTGTTACTAAAAAGTTATTTTGTTCCTCCATTGGTTCTTGGGTTCCTGAAAGGGTCCTGGGGTTCAAATTATGCCTAGTTGCGAGACATCTTCAAAGGTTCCGGACATGGACTGTAGATATGTTTAGGAAAGTTTGTGGTTCTTTGGGTGTGTTTGAATGTCCTGGACAAGTGGTGGAAATTTTAAAAGTTTTAAATGATGGCTTCCTAAAATGTTTTAAGAGGTGAACATGTGGCTGTAGTTTCTGGGTTCCTGGACAAATTTGTGGGATTGAAAGAATGTTCTTGTGGTTGAAATTTGTCTAAAGATTCTGGGCTTCTGAATATTTTCATATCCGTGTATTTCTGAAAGGTTCTGAGAGTGGAACTGTACCTATAGTAATGGGTTTTTATCGTTCTTAAAGGTTCTACTAGTGGAAAGTGTTTATGTTCTTGAAAGGTGATATATATTTTTTTTAAATGTTGCAGAAAGTTCCAGACCAAAAGTGTTGGTTTTAATCATGGATTCCCAGGCAAGTTCAGAATTAGAATCGGGTTTTATTCGTCAAGTATGTTGACACGGACAAGGAATTTGGTTCCGGCTGTTTGTAGCTCTCAGAGTGCAGACTAACATAAAAAAAAAACATTGTACAAAAACACTATACACAGTAATTACACAACATTCTCAAACTTCTCAGATGCCTGAAAGAGATGTTCTGAAAATGCAAATAGTTTCTGGGTTCCTTAACACGTTCTTGGTGTTCTGGTGTTTAAAATGTATCTAAAGGTTCTTAGTTTTCTTGATATGTTCTTGGATTGGCAGAAATTTCAGATTCCTCGTGATCGAAATGTAGCTGAATGTCCCAGACAAGTTCTGGAACGGTTTTGTTGGTGGAAATGTTCTTAGGTTCATCAATAAACGCTAATCTGTACATTACGGCTGCGTTCGGAGGTCCGAGGCTTCTCCTCTGCTGCCGCTTCAGTGTCCGCCTTTTGAGTCTGATAGAGTGTACAGTAGTGCTTGTGTGTAATTGAAACACTGTCTTGTCTTGATGTAGGTAGGATGCCAGAGTGCGAGTCTGCGAGAATCAGAGAGAGAAAAGGAGCGTAAGCCGAGAAGTTTGTCACGTTAGAAAGCCGGTTGCGTCTCTCTCAGCACTGGACAGCTGGAGACTGCACACACCACGGAGCTCGGTTTTCGGCGAGAATCTCCCCGCTTTTGTTCTCTCGTTTCCTGCTAGCGCTCGTCTTTCCTCTCGTCATCCAGGCTTATTAAATTCTCTCCTAATAAGGAGTCAAGGTGACCTGTTGAAGTTTCGAGTTCTTCATCGAGGTAAACTTGTTAGGGTCACATGACCAGCTGTGGAGCCTGGAGGTCTGTGAATTGGTGTAAAACTACATGGGGGCATATCTAATTTTACCCCATTGCTCAGAAATGGTTTATTCCAGACGCCAACCTCAAACGAGGTTAACACGGGTTAACTCGGTGTGTTTGGCGCTATATAAAGTGTGTGCATTAAATTTGTCATTATTATTATTACATGATATAACTTACGCTGAGACGGACACAATGGCGTTATTGTGTCATAGGAGACGAGATGAGAGAACGCCGGAGCTGGAAAGGTGTTTTATCAATAGATGCTTTGTTAAACGTACCATCCTTCCTGCACTCGGTGAACACACACACACACACACAGCCTGGGAGAGAGAAAGAGAGAGAAACAGAGACAAAACCAGATAACAAGCTTCAGACGTTAAATCAAGCTGTGTGATTACTTTCATTATCAGACAGCGCTACCGGTTTGCACCTGAGAGAAAACACACAGTCGCGGTCACATCCAAATGTCCGAAAGTCCACTGATCTTTCCTCACCCCGACTCCATCCCTCTCTCCATCCATATTACCCTGTACAGTGTGTGTCGTTCACAGAACACCACAGGGACGACAAAACAGAGCGCACAAGCTGAGATAATTGCCGGCTTCATTTAGAACAAAGCTCCCTAGGTAGCCTGCGTTTTTTTTAGGCAGCCTTTGTCAGAGAAACACTTATTTCTTTTTCACAGAGCTAGACATGTCCGCAAATTGTGTCCGAGAGCATGAATTAAAAGACGTAATTGTCTTTGCGGAACTAGGACATCTGTGAATAATTTGCTCTTATTCTCATATTTGTGCTGTTTTCAACTTGTTTTGTGTAGACATGTGTGATTAAATGTTTTTGCGAAATCGATTCGCTCAATTCGGGTAAAACTAATATACAAGAAGAGACATTCGAACAGTTTCAAACAATTTTCATTAGTATTTTAAAGAAAATCCAAACCGCCTTCATTTTGTGCAAAAAAAAAAAAAAAAAAAGCATTTTGTGTTCAGATGTTTTCGCATTTTGTGAGAGTGAAAATGAGAATGCGAGAGCACCGTGAGATTATTGCCAGCGAGAACACTGCAGTGTGTGCAAAACATTTTCTCAAAGTGGAAGCAGTTGGGGTTTTCTACAAAAGCTTTTATAACGATTATATTATCAATGAATTTGTCCAGTTCAAACCAAACAATGTTATTCGACACAAATTTCATAAAATGCAAGCATTTCACTGCATATCGTACTGTGTATGACTGTGTATGTGTGAAATAAAATTTGAATTTGAAATGAGGCACTTTAAAAAAAAAAAATTTTTTTATGAAAGCTTTTTGAGCTCAGAGGAAACTCACTCACATCTGCTGTATAAAAACACTTAAAGCTGTGCCGTCGTGGTTAAAAATCACTTTTGGTCCCTTTGTTACTTTTTAAATTGAATGCTTGATTCATGAAGACCTGATTAACCATCAATGAACATAACAAAATGTGTTTAAAGTAGTATTTTCTGTATGTCTCAGTAATAATCAAGGATATTTAAACAACACAGTTTAATTTCGGTGTTTATTAGAGAGAGTATGAATTGTCGGAGTGAATCTCTTCACCGTCAGAGATATAAAGCAGAGATAGATTCACAGTGTGGTTGTGGAGAAGGTCCGCGTGTGTCCAGAGCAGCGAGTGTGTGCGCTCAGTGTACGAGACGGAGCTGCACTTCCTCCTCTGCTGTCAAAAATTTCAACATCTGAGGAAAACCCTCACTGAAATCATCACACACCAAACCCCAAATGTTCCCAAATTAATAGATGGTGAAAATAATTTGAATAAATTTAGGAGAAACCCGACTACAAAATATGTGTCAGAGTGTGAGAGCCTGAGAGACAATGAGACACACCATGAGACACAGTATGAGACACACTCTGAATATCCCTAACCCAAACCTACTGCAATTTAACATCAGTTGTTGTTAATATAGATTTTTTTGTCTTTTATTGTTTACCTATTATGTTATTGTTTTATATTTAGTATGTTTATATTTTTTATGTTTATAAATATATATTTAGTATGTTTATATTTTTTATGTTTATATATATATATATATATATATATATATATAGTTAACTTTCATGCCGATAACTGGAACTTATTAGGTACCTTTAGTAGTTTCGTAAACTTTATAACCTTTAAGAAATACAGCTTCTTAAGAGAAATGTCCAAAATTTAAATCATATTGAACATCAGTTCTGTGGTTATTTAACTCTTTGCTGTTAAATTTTGGATTCTGATTGGTCAGATACCGTCTGTTTTATAATAATAATACATAATAATAATAATAATAATAATAATTTGTTCTAGGACGTTCTGCACAACACGAGTCTAACCTTAGATAAACATGGTAATTTGGTTGTAACAACATTACAATGACATTTGCTTTCAGGACAAGTTTTATTTATTAATTAATTTATTTTAAAGTTGGAATGACTTTGATAAAATAACATTGAGAAATTGAGAGATTTATTTGTTTATTTTATCTATTCACACAACATCCGACCACACCCGCGCTCCCGTAAGTTTCTAACAGGGTTTAGAATTCCGATCAGAGATTCGGACACAATGGCTTCCCGCTTTAAAGCTGTAACTGTACCGGAGATTTTGTGGTTTCTCTGTACAATAACAAGAAGTGCTTTGTACTTTTAATTTTAATGAGACAGAAAATAACGGCTGGTGAATGAAAATCATTTATTTACAGCATTTATAATTAAACTGGAAATAAAAACTGAATTAATTCATAAACACAAAGTGTAACTATAATTGGATGAAAAACCATGACACACTTTTTTTTTTATTAATATGACATCATTATTATATACAATAATATTTTAATTGTTGGAAAATTGCTGTTGTATAAGAGACCATGTAAAGTGAAAAACAAACAAACAAACAAACAAAAAAAAACTTTAATGAACCACCCTGTTGTTAAATATAAAAAAAACAAACAAACAATATAACACGTAGTATTTTCTAAAATAATTAACACAATTTCTAATCTTAATAAACAGCAACAAGATTTAGCTTTAAATTAGACACTGTTTCGGGATCAGTCTGCAGTAATCTCGTAAATTATCTTGTGATGAGAAGAACACATTAAAAGTCGTTTAACATCGATGTGACGACAATAAAGACGGAGACGGGAAATTTGTACGGATCTGGGAACTCGGTTACCTGATCCAGGAGAAAGACTAAATCAGGTGTTAGTCAGTCAGTCAGTTGTAGGTTACGGTTTTTGTGTGTGTGAGCAGGATGGATCAGGCAGTGATGAGGATCACTAGAGTAAAAATTTGATCTGAGATTGATAAAATAATAAAAACCAGTTCCTGGTAGTGGACTCAGACTTTTGGACCCTGCTGTAGTTACAGTAATGTTGTTGTATCAATCAGAGACGCTGCCAGACTTTCTGCCTCCGATCATTCCAGTATGAAGCCACACACACACACCCGCGCATGCGCGCGCGCACACACACACACACACACACTCATACTCAGAGTTATGCATCTGGGCTTTTAACATCAGTGATGGGAATTAAGAATGTGTTAGTGCTCTGATACGCCGAGCTGACGTCCGAGAACTAGCGCCGGCCGAGGTGGACTGATGATCGCCTCAACGTCGCCTCGCTCAGCCCTCTCAGTCGCCCCCACCAATGCCTCTCGGTCGTCTCATGTCTCCGGGGAAGACCCTGACTCATACTGTAGATATCGCAACAATCACAAATCATGTTCACGTTTTCCGCGCTCTGTCGTTCATCATTGTTATTTAATCTGCTAAAATATTCAGTATTCAGTATTATTAGATTTAAAACACAAACAGGCTTCATAGTGATTTGTAAAGTCTTCACGATGTGTCTTGTTGCAAGACTCCAATGGATTTATGAATCTTCTCTTGTTTCTTTCTGAAGAACCTTTGTTAAGTGTTGTCAGGTTCTTGACGAGGAGCATTGAGATGTTCATGTGATGTTCTTCATGGATCCCTCATAGCTCAAGGTCAAGGATGATGGTCTCTGATCTGTTGATCTGTTTATGGACTCTCAAGTGTCTTTGGAGTCCAATCCTGGTCTTGAAAGTGCTTAGGCCTTCAGGACAAGTAGTTCCAGATGGTAGACCTGGCTTTGGTTATTGTTTTTTTTTTTTTCTTTTTTAAATTCTAATTCTGGCTTCTGGTTTCTTCTCAGATGATGGTTTGATTGAGTTTCTTCTCCTTGGCATTGGTTCCCCAGTTGTTTTTCATGTTGCATTTCTTCATATTTGAATCTTTTTGTATATATATATATAGTGCAAAAGTCTTGACCCCCCCCCCACCACCACCACCACCCTCATTTGTCCATATTTTGCTTCCAAAGAGCTTGTGTTCTTGTATGTTTAATGTAGAATAACAGTTCTCCAAGCTTCCTGAAGGACTTTTTTCCCTTGTTTTCAGTCCCGTCCCCGTACTGCTCCCTGAGCAGTTTCAGAGGAATGTTTCTTGTTTGTTAAACCACACAGAGAGAGATGATTCAATTAACCATAAAAAACATCTAACGTATGCCATGACCCAGTGAGAAACAGGTGCAGATGTTGACAGATGTTAAGGGTGGTGATTAGTTTACTGCTGATGCTGTATACTAATGCTGAGTGGTTGGAACAGATGAGAGGGGAAATGAGGTTGCTGCTGAGGTTGTTACAGAAACAAACCAAATGTTAAATTGTATCTTTTGGCACTTTGTAGCCTTTCATAGTAAAACATTTGTTTCCATTTTTTTTTTCATTTAACGTACATTAGAAAATTTAATTTCATATAAACTATGCAAAAATGTTAAACTTTTGCATAGTTTAACATTTGTCTCTCATCCTAACAACATGAACGCTCCTTCTTTGTTGGTTTCTAGATGACCAAGGCTTGTAGACTGCTTGGTGATTTTGATTCATTCATAAATAATTCAATAATTCAATTCATAAGAATATTCAATATATTATATTAAATGTCACCTATTATGCAAACTTTACTTTTTGCCCAGGTTTAGACATTCAGTCACAGTCTTGCTTTTTCTTTTCCTTTTGACCGTTTTCACAAGCCGATTAGATTTTCTGCCAAATGTGACCTCATACAAGAAGAGCCCCTCCCCCCCCCCAGCTAGTCGCTTTAGCTCTACCGTTTTGTTTTTGTGTTTTTTGGGGGTTGGGGGGTGTCTGCAGGAACTCCTTTACATAGACATAGGGACATTATCACACACACGCACACACACGCACACACACAGTTGGGTGCTAGCTCTTAGAAGCTGGTAAAGAAATGGTCAAATATGGGACCTTTAATGTTCTCACTTTAATGCATTATGGTTTTTGTAGTAACAGCTTGTTTGCAGAGACATAAACAGACTCTTAAACAGAGACAGAAAGAGCGAGAGAGGAGGAAATAAGAGAGGATGGTTGAAGGAATAAGTGTTTAGCGGTGCTTTAATGTAGGCGATAAGCAGAAATTACGCTCCTTCTGCTCTCGGAGTCTCCGTGGTTCGTAAAGTTTCCAGTTTAAGACCGATCGAAGTCTGTCTCGTCCAGAGCGTTCTGAGGATTTCTTTCACGGAGTGGTTTATTTAATTGCGCTTTCTCCTCCGTGACATGTCCTCAGACGGGGTGTCACAACCCCGTTCAAAGCACCTCGTCCTTCGTCTTCGCATTAACATCCATTCGTTTACAGTCTAATCCGATCTTTTCACATCAGACCTGGCGCCATATTACAGAAGCTTCCATCAGGTGAGACGAGACGGAGACGAGACGAGCGTAAACTTCAGGTTCTCCGTTTGATCGTTACCAACATGACATCATTACACCAGAGAGAGAGAGAGAGAGAGATGGGGGGGGGGGTATGAAGAGGTGGGGGCGAA
>JAQQZS010000038.1:5262912-5270412 GCA_030068045.1 Platyallabes tihoni
TTCTTATGTCCTGCACACATTGCTCAACTTTAGTAAACTGTTTTTTCTCATCAGGTTTTGCTGAGATATATAACTGTTAATAAACCCTCGCTTCAGCCGTCGCCATGGAAACGGGAGCGCACCTTACAGGTAGCGTACATACTGTAAAAAAGCCATCTGCTGAAGTGCAAATTAACCTGATGGATAAAAATATATGCAGTTTTATGCTCGAGATTTGTTGAGCTCACAAACACACACACACACACACACACACACACACACACAGATATATTGATCCATGTTTAATTATTACTTTTATTTCATTAATTTATTCAAGTTAATCAGTAAAAATCTTCTCATTAGTGTATATTCTTGTGTGTGTGTGTGTGTGTGTGTAAAGGTTAGGCATCCGTTATCCATCAGTATGGCGCTCTCGGTTTTGTTAAGTGTGTTTATTTTAGAAAGCAGCTGCAATGACATCAGATTACATACGGCCATAAAAGTGTGTGTGTGTGTGTGTTGAACACATATATCTCAGGGAGTTTTTCCTTGCCACTTTTGCCCTCGGCTTACTCACCAGGGACAAACTGACCATTTTGATTCATATGCATTCACATTCCATACAAACTTAAATAATTCTTTTGATTGTGTGTGTGTGTGTGGATCACATACAGCCTGTGTTTGTGTGTATGCAGTGAGGTAATTACTCGAAAAAGGTGCGGCTCTCGCGCTCTGGGCATGCGGCAGAGTTCAGAGTGTTGGTGTGTGTGTGTGTGTGTGTGTGTGTGTGTAAGAAAATTCCAGAAGAGGTCATTAGCAGTTCATGGATCACTCACACACTCGAATTAAGACTTCATAAATATTTCACCACAAAGAGCGTAATTGCTTAATTATCTTATCATGTAGGATTTCATTTGCACTAATTGGTGCTCATTTGGAATTTATACGCTTTCCATCGAACTCCTGCGCAACTTCAATTATTTCTGCAGCTAATGGTGCGTTTACTTTCGCTTTAATAGATCACAGATTGTTCTTTTCTTTATTAAAACACTCAAAGTTTCACACCAACATTAAAACTGTGAGAAAAAAAACATCTCATTTATAAACTCTTACCTTCTTCCTCTACTTGGTCTTTATTCCATCACTTTATTCCCTCCTTCTTTAATCCACACACTCGTCTGCTCTGCCTGTCTGCACTGATCATCACCATATTCCTTATCGATTATTACATCAATGAGAATAAATTAACAATTAATATCAGAATTAATCAACTCTCAGTAATTCTAACACCCATTAAAAGTTCCAAATAAATAATTGTGAGTAAACTTGCATAAATGAAATGATAGCTAATTCTACTAAATGCTACATCACACTTCTGTTACACGGCCAGAAAGATATAAAGAAAGAGAGACTAGGGATCATTATAATATTCAAGTACTTAGACACATGACTAGAACTCGTTATAATATTTAAGTACTTGGTCACATAACTAGGACTCATTATAATATTTAAGTACTTGGTCACATGACTAGGGATCGTTATAATATTTGTTCACCTACTTAGTCACATGACTAGGACTCATTATAATATTTACCTACTATGTCACTTGACTAGGACTTGACTAGGTTTAAGTACTTGGTCACATGACTAGGGATCGTTATAATATTTAAGTACTTAGTCACATGACTAGGACTCGTTATAATATTTAAGTACTTAGTCGCATGACTAGGGGTCAATATAATATTTAAGTACTTAGTCACATGACTAGGGGTCATTATAATATTTAAGTACTTAGTTACATGACTAGGACTCTAATATTTGCCTACTTAGTCACATGACTAAGGCACATTATAATATTTACCTACTTGGTCACATGACTAGGGGTCAATATAATATTTAAGTACTTAGTCACATGACTAGGGGTCATTATAATATTTAAGTACTTAGTTACATGACTAAGGCACATTATAATATTTTCCTACTTGGTCACATGACTAGGGATCATTATTATATTTAAGTACTTAGTCACATGACTAGGACTCGTTATAATATTTACCTACTTGGTCACATAACTAGGGCTCATTATAATATTTAAGTACTTGGTCACATGACTAGGGATCGTTATAATATTTGTTCACCTACTTAGTCACATGACTAGGACTCATTATACTATTTACCTACTAAGTCACATGACTAGGGATCGTTATAATATTTAAGTATTTACACACATGACTAGGACTCGTTATCCTATTTAAGTACTTGGTTACATGACTAGGACTCTAACATTTACCTACTTAGTCACATGACTAGGACTCGTTATAATATTTACCTACTTGGTCACATGACTAGGGATCATTATAATATTTACCTACTTGGTCACATGACTAGGGCACATTATAATATTTGAGTCAGTAACAGATCTGTTACAGAGATGACACAAGTGTAGATTCTGCAATTAAAGACGGCAAAAGCTTAGAGGGTCAATATGTTCAATACATGTTTACACGTACAGGACAGCTTCTCGACCTTACCTCCAGTATTTAATTTGCATGATACTCCAGTAAAGTACAAATATTCTATAACGTGTGACTTGCTGTAGAGAGAGCACCGCAGTAGAATCACTCACGTGCTTTTTAGCTTTGCAGATTTCAGACTGAAATGCTTATCCAGAATTTATTAGTTTATTATAGTTATCATAAATAATTACCTTGTTTCTCATTCTTATATATATATATATATATATATATATATATATATATATATTTTTTTTTTTTATTTTTTTTATTTTTTTATTTTTATTTTTTTGGTACTACACAGCTCAATAACATTCTCACACACACACACACACACACACACATACACATTGCTTCCTATTGCGCTAAATTCTTTTCATAAGGTTGCTTCACAACACGGCCATAAACGTTAATCATAAATAAATTATTCAGCACTTTACAAACTTGCACGCAGCTAATTACTGGTAACAATTAACTACAAAATGTGCAAAATGATTACATCCAGATTAAATGGGGGGAATTTATTTATTTATTCATTTATTAGACATGGAATCTTGATTTTTTTATTTTTGGTTTTGTTATGAATGAATTGCTCTTTTTGTCTCTCTCTGCCTGTCTCATGCCTGGCTTATCTTAGGACATGGGAATGTGAGGTGTGTGTGTGTTTGTGTGTGTGGTTATGATCCAGAGCCAGAGATTTGCCTAATGAGCAGTGAGAACCTCCAGCATGTCCTGAGGTCACGTAAAGGTGTTCGGTGTAAAGAAGGTTTGTTTTAAAGAAGCATTAGGACTTCCAGCATGTTTGGGTTTTTATTATACAGTGAATAATTCAGCTATTTTAGTCAGAATAAAAATTTCACATTTTTAAATAAAATAATTCATATCACCCTCTAAAAAATGCCTAAATGCACTCCATAAACATGTATTTATTCATTTGTTTGTTTGTTCGCTTGACTCAATAATTTACTAAAACAGAATCGTTTTTGTTGATCAGAACACAGATCGGAAAGGATCTAACTAAAACTCAAATATAGGATTATTTAGTTACACAGTATAAAGGAATTTTTAATTCTGATTCCTATTGGGGAATTATACGAGCAGGATCTTGCGTGTAGTTGACCACTTTAATATCACTTTTATTGCTATTATTAACTTATTTTAAATTATTAATATTAATAACTTATGAATAATGTGCTGCTTGTTTTATATTAATCCTAAAATACAAAAATAATCCCAAAATAGTTGATTTACTCCTAATTTGTTTGTTTATGTTTATTATAATTTTCTGAGGATCATTTAAGAGGACGCCCTTTATTTTCTTGCTGCATTTTTCCCCCTTCTTTTTGAAAAATATACAGTATGTATACTCAGACCTTCCACTTTATTAGGAACACCGTTAGCCTTTACTGTGCTCACATCATACAAGATAACAGGGTAAAATTGTGATCGATTTTTCAAAGTTCATTCCTTTAGTTATGTTTAGACATTCGGATGGGTCTCCATGCTGTGTGTACAAATAACACGCATTAGAACGAAACATTCCCTGCTTTCTTGTCTTTTTTATTATTATTATTTTATTTTATTTTTTTTTGTATTTAAACACACTGATTATAATTTTCCCCTGTGACCTCATGTGCTGTAATTAGAGGTCGCCCCCATGGGCGTTATTGCTCTGCCCTGTTGTTCTCTGGAGGGGAGTGGCTCAGCAGGAGCTCATTTGCATAGACACTGACACAGCACGTTTGCAGGAGGAGTGAAACAGAGGTGGTTTGAGGAATAAAAATATCTGAGTATCTGAGGGGGATTTCAGCTGGAGTATTAAAAAACCTCACATGTTCTGTGTTAAAGAAAAAGTGAAAAACGCGTCCTTTAACTGTGCCATGGTTGTTTTCACACTCGTCTGCATAAACTCTAGAGACTGTCGTGTGTGAAATCAGCAGTTTCTACAAAACTCAAACCAGCCAGTTGAACCTCGGTTAAAGTGACAGTAAAGAGATCAGATTTTTTTTCCCCACATTCTGATGTTTGATGTGAACGTCACCTGAAGCTCGTCGCCTGGAGGTCGTACATTGTGCTGCTGATACACGACAGGCTGATCAGATTAAAGGTGTTTCTAATAGATTAGACAGTGAGTGCAGATCACTATAATGCATTTTTATTGCCTTGTCTCTCAGTGCTGGTATCAGATTAGATTTTATATCTGCTTTGAACTTTTTTACAATAGTTTTTTTAATTTGTTTCTCTTAGTTTTTTTGTTTTTTTTTGTTTTTTCTTTTAGTTTTCTTTAATTTATTTTTAAACACATTTTGCTGTTTGTAAAATAGATCACAATCTGTATGAATGACTTTCGGTGTTAGTTTTTGATTTAAAGAAAAAAACAGTTATTAAAAATTTGGATTTGCTGATGTGTATTGAGGCTGTAAAAAAATGTAAAGATTAAATTTTGTAAAATATGCGAAATTGTGCTAAAACCGTATTATTTTTATGTCTATAATTAGGATGTTTTAATCTGAAATTACATTTGTAGCTGTAGTCTAATGTAATCTGTTACAGTATTCGTTTATATTTTTTGTGGTTTCTATAATGTGGGGCTTTTTTTGTACATAAATTTTTTTTTGTCTTTTTTTTTAAACTAATGTTTTGTTTAAAATTTCAGTTTTAAAGCATCATTTTATTTATGAGCTTCAATTGATACAATTGTAAAAAAATATATAAAATAATAAATTAGTAAATTTTATTGTGGATAAAAATTTGAAACAAAAATAAAAAAAAGAAAACGTTCAAAAATTGCAGAATTGAGAAAAAAACCCGTACATTTATTCCACTGTCCTGTACACGGACACCACCACTGTACTGTATGTTCTACGTGTCGTCCCTGTTCATGCTAGCTGTCTCCAGGGTTGTTGTTGTTGTTGCCATGGTAACAGATTTTCCTCCAACGTGCATTTCTACGTTTATTGACCTGGAGATATTTTTTTTTAAATCGTCAGGTCTGTGAGCCTGAGCTGCACCATGGCGTCCTTACTCCATCTGTACCACATTACACTTCTGTACATGTGTGTGTGTGTGTCTGTATCAACTCTAGAATCACACAGATAATCTTCTAGTAATTTGGAAGCAATTAAAAACGATTAAAATCTAATTGTAAAATTGCCAAATGACGGAAACGGTGAGTGCCAAGAGTGATTTTTCTCCCAACGGCTCTCCAAATGCTTCCTATTAAGACCTCTGGAGGGTCATATGGCAGTTAAACACACACGCGCGCGCACACACACACACACACACACACACACACACACGGAAGCTTCTCACTGCATGCCGTGTGTGTACATTGTACACAGTATACGTCATAAATCAGCTACTCAGTATCACAATAATAATAATAATAATAAAATAATAATAATAAAATTATAATAATAGTACTAGTAATAATAGTAGTGATCATAATAAAGAGCAATTTATTGTCTAAAGCATCTACATCTTTTTAAAAAGAACAAATAACATCTTATTCAGGATACAGTACATTGCATCTCTGCATATTAATTTTGTAAATCTTTTATTTAAAAAATAAAATCACTTTTTTTAATCAGACAAAGAAGCAAAACTAAGAATCTTATTTATTTCATTGCAGTGCACGTGAGGCACGGTCTTCACACCCTTGCAGTTGCCATGGTGATAATTAATAGCAATTAGTGCAGCATTAGATTTTATATTAGATATAAGTATGTGTGTGTGTGTGTGTGTGTGTGTGTGTGTGAGAGAGACGGAGAGAGAGAGAGAGAGAGAGAGAGAGAGAGAGACAGAACGTCTTATCTGGCACTTTGAGCAAGTCTGGGCGTGCAGGTTTCACACACACACACACACACACACACACACACCTTACTGTAGAAATGTTCCCGAGGTCGTAAACCTCCCAAATCACATTCAGGACCTGCGTGTAAGGTTCCTGCACAGCTACCTGAGTTCCTGAAACGGTTCCTGTGGTAGACGTTTCTAAAAGCCGACCTGAGTTACTGGAAATGTGTGTGAAGCTCCCTAGGTGCTTAAAGGTTCCTCGATTCCTGAAAACAGTCTTGCAGTAATTCCTGTAATGCTCCTCCAGCGGAACTGCATCCAAGGGTTCCTGGATTCCTCAAGTACTCCTGAGTTTCTGTGAGGAAAATACGTCTAAATTTGGAGTTTTTGAAAACAAAAAACATAAAAAAAAACTTCCAGCATTTTGAGAAATATTTAGAAATTTTCCTACATGACGACGTCTTCAGGAACCCAGGACAGCGCTCGTAGATAGATAGATAGATAGATAGATAGATAGATAGATAGATAGATAGATAAACAATAATATAAAATAAAAATTCTCAAATTAATAAGTAATAAATTAAATAAATAATAGAAGAAAATAATTACAGTCGGATAATGTGAATATTTTTTCTAATTCAAAAAATATATATAATTAAAAAATAATTAAATTAAAGAATCGTTTAATTAAGGAATTACAGAAGAAACAAGACAGAAAAAAATCAAAGAAAAGCAAAATAATTGTAATAAGTAAATTTTTTTTATTCAATTTCAGAAAATAAATGAATTAGTATTTGAAAACCAACAAGCAAAAAAAAAAACGAATTAATTAATTCCCAGGAACAAGCAAAAATTACAAAAATGTAATTATAAGTTTAATACTATTTATGTATTGTGTTTGTTTGTTTGTTTATTGTACAGTATTTAATTTTTAATTTTCTTGACAGTTGCCACTTACCTAATGTAGTTTTGAGTGACTGTACCATTGTAGGATGTCAGATGACCGCTGTATATATATATATATGTGTGTGTGTGTGTGTGTGTGTGTGTGTGACGCGCCCCACAGGTCAGAACTTCACCCTGAGGCAGTTGGGGATCTGTGAGCCAGCCACGCGTCGCGGGTTAGCGTTCTGCTCTGAGATGGGCCTCCCCCATCGCGGCTACTCGGTCGGTACCGGCTCAGATCTAGACACTGACCACGAGGCGGTGATGT
>JAQQZS010000038.1:5342480-5355019 GCA_030068045.1 Platyallabes tihoni
GCTGAGCAGAGACATTCACTCTTCTCACTCACACACACACACACACACACACACACACACACACTCGGCTCAGCTTCTTTTGCCACTTCATTCAATAGATCTCTAATAGGCCGATTTTAAAGAACTGCAATAAGTAGTCGGTCACACACACTCGGCTGCTGAATGGGCCCTTTGTTGTGTAGGAATGTGCAGAGACACACACACACACACACACACACACACACACACACACACATATGTAGTAGCTATATAGTTGGCCTCACATACTTGTAGGCATCTCGTTTGTCCTCGAGATAAGCCGAACTTGTGCAAAATGAGTGCTGTTGTTCTCTCTCTCTCTCTCTCACACACACACACACACACACACACACACACATACAAAAGTATGATTGACAGGTTCTTGTGTATGGAAGGCTTTAACTCAAATCTGATGATTTCTCGCCACATTTGTCTGACAGCGGCTCCCTAAGCCTCTGCGGTCTGCACGCGCATTTGTGTGTGTATGTGTCTGTTTATATATATGTGTGTGTGTGTGTGTGTGTGTGTGTAAATCTCTGAATGGACATATGAGGCTCTAAGCCGCTCCAAGGCTGCACCTGAGTCCTGCACTCGTTTCCCGATCACGGCGATATCCCAGCATGCCTTTGTTCTCGTCACACAGAGTGGAGGATAAAGGCTCGTCACGCTGGCGCTCTTTTCTTCCCTCCATCCTTTTTTTTTCAGAGATTGTTTTCCGTCTTCTGTCAGTTTTGGACACGAGACGAGACCAGGCCTGGTTATGTTTGCAGAGTGAAAATCCCCTCATGTCTCTCGCCGTTAAGTTTCTCTCGCAAGTTACGTTTCTGTCCAAATGTTTTGCAGTGTTTCCATCAGCTACTTGTTGTGTTAAATATTCATAACACTTCATAACAAAGACTCAAGCATTGTGGGTAGTCCGTGCACACTGACTTTGCTTTATGTTTTTTATGTAGTTTTTTGATGTTAAAAAAAAATAAAAAATCACTTTATCAAGTTTCCTCTCAAGGTTTCTTTTTTTTTCCTTTTTATTTTGTTCTAAAACATTATTTAATAATATGGTTGGCTTGATATAATTTTAAAAAATTTGGACCCTTTTGTGTAACTTTTAAGATATATTTAGAATTTCTTGAACCACAGCATTATTACATAATTACACAATTACATTTTTACCGTTTACTTTATACCGTTTACCTAGGCTATCTCTACTTTTACTCCAGTTCAGGATTTGTGTACTTTGCCCACCTCCGGTAAAACTTTTGAGGTTGTTCATTCTTCACTTAGTTTACACCTCATGTTGATAGAGGTTTGTTGATTGTTACATGTCTGTAAGGCACATCAAAACCTGTCTGAGATTTTGAGCTTCACATATACTCGATAGCATCTAGCCGCGCTGCCGAGACAGCAGGCAGAAAAAGGGGTAAATACAGGTTAGTTTGGTTTTCATTGTCTTAATTTACTTTGATTGGTATAAAAAGTACATTTATATTGTTTTTATAGCCAGAAACTCATTTCAGGAGTAGGGGTATACAGAGGAAATATTATATAAAATCATAAACAATTATATTCACCGTATTAAAATATTTATTCATTTTCTTATTTATTTATTTTAAGTTAGACAGTAATATCTATTATCGTCTCGCTGTGTTAAGCCTCTTTTCCACATTCCTGAACAGTTCACTAAATTGACGATTCTTGATCACATTTTTACATTTAACTCAGTGAACTCATGTCTGTATTTACTTATTTATGTATTATTAATGTATATTTATTTCATAATTTATTTGCACAGAATACGGACAAAAATAAAACATTTCAGCCGTTCCTCAGGGTTTAACTTTAGGGCCAATTAAACTCAGAGCTGCTACGTAACTAGGCACATTTACTTAATATGATTTACTGTCTCACTGTCTCTACTTTAAGACGCTTTCCCACATTCCTGAAAGGTGCACTGAATTGTCCCAAATTACAATTCTTGGTTTGTCGTGCTCACTTACAAATTGTCTGCACATTAGTTAAGAACTGGTACAATGGGTACCATGGGTACAATGTATTTATGATGTATGATTACAAAGTAATGCTGAGGAGGTGTGCCAAACTTAACCTGAGCAGTCACATGGACTGTCTACGTACTTTACGTACTTTACGGTTGTGTATGATTTACCTAGAAGTGCCTATGACACCTTGCGATCTGCTTTGAAGTGGCTGGGTTTGGCCATTATGTGGGAATCAAGCCCAGGACTTCTGCACGGCAGTTGAGAAACCTACAGTACCAATGAGTGACCATTGCCCAAACCTTTCAACTACAGTACATTTACGAATAATTCAAGAACTGCTATAATGTTTTGGTAATCGGTGACTATGTTTCAAATTTCTAAGCATGGTCAATGGCTGCGATTTTTCCTAAACTATACTGAACTCTAACAAGCTTCCTGGAAAAAGATATTATTAAACAATAGATGGATCTAGAAATTATTGCAGTTCAGGAATGTGAATGTCCCCCAGAATACTGTAGGTAGCTGGCTTTAAAATGGAAACGAGGAACAAAAACAACACCTCACAGCTAATAGAATATGATTAAAAATATGTTCAGTCAAAAAATTTTAATGATAATTTGTTGATTTCTTTCATCAAGGTTTATGAACATCGTTACAGGATAATTACTGCGTATAAAATGTTACTTGTCGTTGAATAAGGTTTGTGCACTTTGTGTAATTGTGCTGTTTATGAGCGGTGATTGTGTCTATAATGAGCTGTGCTGTATAGGCGGTGTTTTAAGCGCCCACCCATTTGCGAATGTTGTAAAATATCACACCCAGCTACACTTGTTATTCAGGCACATTTTCTAAGTAAAGAAGAGAGCGATCCATGCTCCGATGCTGGTTTCCAGATTTTCTTCGAATGAAAGTGTGAGAAAGCAGCTTGCCTTGACTCTACCCCTGAAGAGCCCATGTTTATTGAGGCCAATTAAGGGTGTGAAATGTGATTGCATTTGACAGGTGGGGAAAGGTTATCTATATAACACCAGGTTCGTTAGCGTTGATTCACAGAGAGATAAAGTGAGAGAGAGAAAAAATAATGGAGAGGAGAAAGACGATGCCACAAAGTGTTGACTCGCTGTGATGTGACTCAGAGAGGAATTTTTGCGCATATCATGTGTTATTTAAAGATATTAGATTTATTCGGTCGAGACAAGTATCATAGAGCACTGCCTGATTTATTGTTTGGAATTAATCATCATTATGATACCTTGATATATTGCCCTGGATGGGATGATGGATGGGGAAAAAAAAAAAAATTGTTGTTATATTATATGAAGGAAAAGAGAGGATGGCAGATGGTAAGCCATTTTGTTTTATTTCCACGGCAACCTGCTGGTGTCCAGGGCTCAGGACGGAGCCATCCCATCATCCTTCAATACCGTTTCCAACAGCGACCACCTGCAGTCGTGTGATTGGTCCCTGGCTGTGGTCTCCTGTGGTAATGGGTGGAGGCCTGAGGCCAGGTGTGTGAGTGTGTTCATCTATGTGTGTGTGTGTGTGTGTGTGTGTGGGCAATGCCAGATTAGTTCCTGATCCAGACTTCACAAGGGAGGCTAATGAAAGCGCTTTAGGGGTGTGTGTGTGTGTGTGTGTGTGTGTGTGTGTGTGTGTGTGCGTGTTTGTGTCCGTGTCTGTCCACCAAAATGTCCCAAAAGGTACTTTTTGCACCATCGGTTGGTTTAATACTGAGAGATTACACTTCTCCTCTGAGGTAATGCCTCACAGCACAAAGAGGAAAAAGATGAGAACGCGGCTGAAGCAGTGGGCAATTTAACACACTGAGCGGTTCCATCTTTATAACACACACATCTTGAAATTGCAAACACCGTCAAGGTCATGTACAGTGTCAAAGGAAAGTGTGTGTGAGAAAACTGGAGACGTGGTCATAGTGCACACATGAAAAAACACACACACAAATATATATACACACACAGATACACAACAAATAACACCATATTGCATCATACAGACATTGGAGACGATCACAAAACAAGCATGCACCCACACACAAACAGCCTTAATCATCTCACACTGGTGTTACACCAACACACTCCAAGAATGTACTATCAAACCTAGATTAGCACCACCAAACACCAACATTAACAGTCCCATACTGACAATAAATCAGTAAATAAACCATACCAAAGACCAATAAAGACTAACATTACACTATCAAACACCAACATTACATCACCAAACACCAACATTACATCACCAAACACCATTACTTCACCAAACACCAACATTACACCACCAAACACCAACATTACTTCACCAAACATAAACATTACTTCACCAAACATAAACATTAACAGTCCTATACTGACAATAAATCAGTAATAAATAAACCATACCAAAGACCAATAAAGACTAACATTACACTATCAAATCAACATTACATCACCAAACACCAACAATACACCATCAAACACTATTACATCACCAAACACCAACATTACATCGGCATGCCAACATTACACCATTGAACACCTGCATTACAGTATCAAGCACTAACATTACACCTACAAGCACCAACATTACACCATCAAACACCATTACATCACCAGACACCAACATTACTTCACCAGACACCATTATATCACCAGACACGAACATCACACCATCAAACACCAATATTACAACATCAAACAGGTACATTACACCAGCAAACACAAACAGTACACCATCAAACACAAGCATTATGTCATACATCATCAACATATCAGACATCAGCATTGTATCAAACACCATTTTATCATCAAACACCAACATTATATTATAAAACACCAAACATTATATCATCAAACATTATATCATCAAACACCAATATGAATCATTGCCATCCACAGCACCATGACATCAAAAATTAAACAGTGTATTATTCGTCCAAACATTCAGCAAAATTGGGAATCATTGTGAACAGCACTGAGTAAAAGAACAGTTAAAGTGAAAATACCCATGCACGCACACACACACTCATACACACACACACACACACACACACACACACACACACACACACATGCGTGCACTCACACAGGTCAGTTGGAGAATGTTGTGAGAGCAGTTTGTGTGTGGTTTGTGTAAGATCCTATTCCTGAAATCATTCCCAGATTGTTCACAGTGTCTGGCTTTTTTTCTCCCCCCTGAAGTATGGAAAAGTCCACATTGGTGTTTTTCCCGTTGCAAACACACGTAATGAGCGTCAGATCGTAAATCTGCGAGTGCAGGCATAAAGCGTAACACACTCATGTCCTGTTCTGGGGTAATGAAGGACTAACATAATGGAAATTGTCGCCTTTCCGTTATCGATCGATCTCTCTCCATGTTTTATGTGGCGTGTCGAGGAACACTGGGCTGAAGCGCTGATCAATAGCCTGGAAGTGCTGCTGGCTTTTTTTACTCCTCTCTCTCTCTCTCTCTCTCTCTCTGAGTTTATCTCTCCCTTCTTCTTTCCAGATGAATGACGGCTCTGGGGCCCCCCCCACCCTCCCATCTACTTGTTTTTTTTTTTCTTTTCTCCCTCTGCGAGTGTCGGGGTGTTTTTTAGCGAGTGTGAAATTAGCGCCTGAATGGCGTCGCTGTAAAGAGGCAGGATTAGCGTCACTCACGCGTCGCTCTTAAAGACAAATTAGCTGCTCATTCATCCCAGATCCAAAAAAACAGACGAGGGAAGGACAGAGAGGAGGCATTTTACCAGAAGAGAATGAGAGGACAAGCCACTTAGGCGAGTCTAACTTAACTTACGCTTTTCTTTCCTGCTTGATTTTTTTTTCTTGGTTTTTCTCACATTAATTTTTTTATTATTATTATTTTTTTTACGTTCATTTCTTCTTACTTTTTTCTGGCTGTCTCCCAGAGTCACCCTTGTCCTTGTGTTCTGTTTCTTTCTTCAATTTTCCTGTTTTTTATATATTTTTTTCTTACCTTTCTTATTTTTTTTTACTCTAGCTGGTTTATTTTTGTAAATCATTTGGCATAATTTCTTAGCATTTGGTACATTTTGTTTTTCTTTCTTTTTTTGCAGTTTATTCATATTTTTTTTTATGAAAGTCTCTTATTTTTCTTTTTTTTTCTTTCTCGTCACTCACTCTTACTTTATTTGTCATTTTAACACTCATTTTGTTTTTTTTCAGTTTTTAGTTTTTGTCTGCTTCAGTCCTTCAATCAAACCTCTTCCTTTCTTCCTTTCTTTCTTTCTTTCTTTGTATATGAACTTAGGTGTGCCCATGTGTGAGTGTGCAAGTATGTGTGCGTACACACGTGTTAGCATGTGAATTTCTGTACGTGTGTATTTGTTACTGTTTTTGCATGTGTGTTTGTGTTTATTTTCCCCCTGTCCATCAATCACCTCGCTCAGTACCTGCAGCCAATCAGATGTCAGCATGAGATAAGGGGTGTGTCCTAGCCACTGGCCACTAACAGTGTACAGAGCATCAGTAATGCGAGCTGGTTTATGACATCACGGTCTGTATGATCAGACTAAAACCTGATGTGTCTGATTTCCTCTTTTATCTGACAAACTCAACAACGATTACTATATACAGTATATATATAATCAGAGAAAGAGTTGTTAAAAGTTTATCGTCTGCACAAAATCAGCCAGTGTTGTGCTGAAGGTGTGTGTGTGTGTGTGTGTGTGTGTGTGTGTGTGTGTGTGCGTGGCCTTTGGCAGGCTGAAGTTGGCTCACCGGAGCAGCAGCTGCGGTGTAAGTGGTCCAGAGCCTCATGGGGGTATTAGTGTGTGTGTGTGTGTGTGTGAGGATTCTGGGAATAGGACTGACTTCTTTATATTATTTAATTATCCTTGTGTGTGTGAGTGTTGTTTATGTTTTCTTTGTGTATGTTTTAATGGACTTATTTAGGTAGATTATTTGTACACAACATTTACATATTTATGCAAAAATAACTAGTTTAAGTGAATTTAATTTATAAATTTGGAAATAGTTTATTTTATAAACAGATTAAATAGAAAGGAAGACAAAAGTGCATTTTTGTATTCTGAGGAATTAGGAGAGAAAATACTAATAAAATAATTAAAGGCACAGTGAGAGAAAAGCGGATTAAAACCAGTCAACAGGTGTGTGTTCACATCCTTACACTGCTAGATTAAATCAAGCGCATTTCCTGGGAGAAACGGGGAAAAAAATGTATTCAGTTGCGTATTCAGTTCTTTTGTGTAGCCGTTCATGTATCACCACACTGACTACACAATAGATTTTTTAAAATAAATTTAAAATTGGGTAATAAAATGTAGCAGGTCCTCTATAATCCTACAGGTGGTGCTCTTTAAACCTTCACCCACACAGTATCCTGTTTGCTAGGAACAAATTATTTGTTGTTACTCTGTTCATTTTGTTTAGAATTGAAACAAAATCTGAAAAAAAAATATATATATATATATATATATATATATATCGAATTGAGATATTTATAAAATCATGAAATATTAGATATCACGATACCACCTACAGTAGGTATCATGATAATATCATATCGCGAGGGCCCTGGTGAGTCCCTTCGCTGTTAGCTACAGTAGCTACGTTTGTTAACTTAGAGGGCGCAGACATGAGGGTTAGCACTGTCGCCTTGGAACTTCAGGCTCCGGGTTCGATTCTCACCTTGGGGTCTGTGTGCATGGAGTTTGCAGGTTCTCCCCATGCTTGGTGGGTTTCCTCCGGTTACTCCAGTTTCCTCCAACAGTCCAAAGACTTAAGGATTAGGTTAATTGGCGTTCCGAATTGTGTGTGTGTGTCTGCCCTGCGATAGATTGGCCTTGGACCCTAAGTCGAATTGGATATGCATTAGGCCCCCACAACTCTATACACTGGATAAGCACTATTGAAGATGAGTTAATGAATGTACTGAATCTATCGTTTATTTAGAATTAGTTTTGTTTGTGTTGCACATTAGGACAACAGTGTACATTAGATTGACTTAGAAAGTGTCAGTATGTTTGCAAGTGCAGTACTGGTATCGATATACTGTAGCCCTATTTTCAATTCTGTGTTAATAACGCAGTAGACAATGTAATGTGATTTACTTTTAAAATCCCAAATGTAAAAAAAAACAAAACAAAACATTTTTTTCAGTAAACTGATTGAAATCGGAATATAGTGTTAGTTCAGTCTGAACTGCTTGAGTATCATCCATAGCTATTGTGTGTGTGTGTGTGTGTTTAGGTTTGATCCGATCTCCTGCTGTTGTGTACTGAGCTTTTCTCAATAGTTGCTTTGAATCAAGTCTCATATTGTTGCGTTTGGTATTCCATCTCAGCTTGAATCTCAGGGCAAAAAAAAAAGGAAAAAAAAAAGCATTCAGCCAAGTTTAAGTTGAAGTTTATTGTCATCTTCACTCCGAGGCATTAAAATGCAATGAGTCGCAGGCAGTCGGTCTCGCTGTGCCATCGTCGTAAAAATCAAAAAGAAAATGTGATAAAATTTTATGAAGTAAGATAAAAATATAGTGCTGCAAAATACATTGAATATATTAACAACATAAAAGAGTGAATACATAAAAAAAGAAAAACTAAATCCAATGATGCTTGCAGATATGCATGCATTATACGCATGCATTTCAGAGTTTGAGTCTCTCTCCCTCTATACATTCACCTGAAATTTAATAACTCTTCATGTAAACTATTCATGCATGAAGAAAATCTGTGCTTGCATATGTGCACATATATACTACACACTGTAAGACACTAATATGCAACCAACTGGGCGTTGCAAGCATGCATGTGAAGTGTTCATGTGCATTTCTTCATGCATGCATGTTGGATATGCGTACATGAACGGTAAAAAAATTAAATTTTCCATAAATACCCACTACATGCGCATAGTGTTTAAATTCATGTGTGCAAGTATGCGTATCCATATTAGAATCATTGTTAACATTAGAGTAGTTGCATGCATGTTCATAGGAACATATGGTTGCATGCATGCATATTATGGCACGTGCATACGGGAAATGTATTGGTGTGGGTATGTTGCATGTAATTATGCATGCATATTATACGCCATGTGTGAATAGGCTCATGCATGCCTGTTAGAGCGTGTGTGCATATGCACAAGCAATCATGTATGCATTTTAAGTTCATGTTTGTACATGAGTAATAAATCTATATACTGTATATGTTTATTCAGATCTGCATGCATATTAGAATGTTTATGTATCGTCACATGCATGTATGCGTGCAAGCCTACATGTTATCATGTTATCATGCATGCCTCCTGGACTGTGAGTGCATGTTTCTGCATGCCTATTAGAGACTAATGTGTGTACATTACTCTAACCTGAGTCCGTGCTCTGCTAGCAGAGTTTGAAGATGATGTGTCCTGCAAGAGTGGTGCCCTTACTAACAAGCATCCCTGCACATAACCCTGGTCTTATTCATACTAAATCGTGTCTGACTCACACATCGAGTACATGGCAGAGTTTTCGTGTTAGATTTGGACGTGTGAACTCTTTGAGCAGAGCGAAGGCACATCGACTACATTAACCCAGTACACTCTAATACTGGATCAGTATCATATCCATATCTGGTGTGTGTGTGTGTGTGTTTAGGTTTGATCTGATCTCCTGCTGGTGCACGCTGAGCCTTTCTGCTCTGAATAAATTGTGGCATTGTTGCGTTTGGTATTCGAGCGCAGCATGAATCTTTAGAAGCGATGCAAAATAGTTTAGTGCCATGTCTCCGATCCAAGGCAGTAAAACAAAACGCTCGGGATCTTATAGCTGGATCAACGTTCTCTGAAGAACCCTTTACTCTGGGGTTGTGGGAAGCTGTTGTCTGCAGACCTTGCTGCTCGAGACGTCTGTGGTCTGGAGTTTATGCGCGGAAGCGAGATGCTCTCAGTGCTGTGTCCCCTGTTTCGATCTAGGTGTTAATGAGGAAACGGTTGCTACGGTCAGCGGAGGAGATGTAACACCTTTAGCCTGCGTTCACACCAGTGCAGCAACAAAGTGCCTAGCGACTAGTATATGTGAGCTCAGATTCTCTCGAAATTACACTAATTAACCGTAGCACAGGAAAAGCAAGAAATTTCAAGCGGTAATCATCTTATCATTAAATATATGACTGTGGCTTAATGGGTATCACTATGGGGCCATGCACCTCCAGGGTCGAGGGTTCAGTTTCCACCTCTGGTAAGTTTGGTTGGTTTCCTCCATCTGCTCCTGATTCCTCCTACAGTCCAAAGACATGCAGATTAGGCTAATTGGCATTTTCAGACCTCCTGTAGCGTGTGAGTGGGTTTGTGTCTTTGTATCTTTGTGTGCCCTGCGATGGATTGGCACTCTGTCCAGGGAGCCCCGTGCCCCAAGTCCCCTGGGAAAGGCTCCAGGCCTCCCATGACCCTGTGAAGGATAAAACCCCTAGAGAATGAGAGTGAGTGATGAAGTAGCAAATACTGCGCTCTGCTTTTGGTTTGCTAAATTAGCCTGTAATCTGCTAATACAAAACTTGCCGCATATAAATCAAACAACTTAATTGTTTGTTGTTTCTTTTATTAACTAGCTAGAAGAAGATATTATAAATCTATAGCTATTAGGGACGAGAATCGCCAGGGATCACCCGATACAATAGTATCACAGTACCTAGCTGCTGATTTGGTTTGCATTGCGTCATGATTTCATAAATATCAATATTGATTTTATAAAAGTCAATGTTGTTGTCATTATTATTATTATTATTATTATTATGATAAAGCCTAAACAAATTTCACAAATAATTCACCCCGCCAGCCAATGTGTGAATAGTTTAGAGTGCACCACCTGTAGGATTAAAGTGGAATTGCAACATTTTAACCGCCTACATGCAAACATAAATAAATGAAAAATAAATTTTAAAATGTCGATTTTGTAGTCAGTGTGGAAATACATGAACTGCCACACAAAAGAATCATGATACATAACTGAATAGATTTTCCCCATCTTTATTAGCTATACCTAGTTGCTCACGTTGCTAATATAATGTATGTAGTAGAAATAAAAGAATAATAATAATATGAACACAAAAAAAATCCACAGTTTATTACAATATTAGCATGCTTTTTTAATAAAAAAAAGTTTACAGTAGCTAAATTTTAGCTAGTTTCTAAATAAAAACGCTATACAAAGACAGACAGAGAGAGGAGACAAATTGCAAGTGGAAAAGTCGCTCGCTAGCATGAATGTAGCTTTATTTTGTGATTAGCTCAGCTTTGTGTGAATGCGGTTAACAAGAACACATAGTAGCTAGAGCTCGTGTACGAGAACGTTCGGACATTTCTGGACACTTGGGATATTTTTTTTCTTCTTTCAATATATGGTACAATGCAGTAAAGACGTACTGTTAACTTTAGCATATATAGAGAACCTTGTAGTGTTCTAGTTCATGGAGGACATTTCGAATCGTTAAAAAATTTTTTAAAAAATTAGAGTTTATAGTTGAAAGTTAAAAAAATGATTTATTCAATGTTGATTTTTCTTTCTTTTTCTTTTCTTATCTTCTTTCCTCCTTGTTTTTCTTTCTTCTTCCGCCTTTATTTTCAGAACACGCTCCAGAGTTAGAGAAGAGCTCAAAGAGACGCCTCGCAATGTGGAACGTCGACAGAAAAAGTGCTGCGAAATATCCCCAAAAAATTAATAATAAATAAATCTTGTCAATTCCCCCAACGTATTATCTGAAAATAGGAAGTCTGCGCGTGTGTGTGTGTGTGTGTGTGTGTGTGTGTGTGTGTGTGTGTGTTCATAACATCTGCATATCAAAGAGTGATCTTCTGCAGCCTCATACAAGCTTGTGACTCTAGATCGCTCTGCATTGTCTTTAACATGTGTGTGTGTGTGTGTGTGTGTGTGTGTGTGTGTGTGTGTGTGTGTGTGTTTGTGTGTGTGTGTGTGTTAAAGACATAGTATTCTGCTCTTTGGAACCATTCGAATGTAAGCTTACAACTGCAAAATGTCAGACTTCATACACGAGCGTTCTATAAACATAAAATAACAGGATTATTGTAGATGTGTAAAAACAGGAGGTAATGGACGAATCGATTTTTGGATGGACTTTAATGATCACAAAGATAAAATCTGGAGCACGTGTTGTTTAAATTTGGGGTGTTTTATTGGTGTAGTGTCGATGGAGGTGGGGGGATTGGATTATGGGTTTTTGGACAGGTGGATGGAGTTTGAGATGGATGCATGAATGAATGAATGAATGAATGAATGAATAGATAGATAAATGGGCAGATTTTACATCTGTGGTGGATGAAATAAAAGATGAATGAATGGATAGATTGAATCTAGGCTGAGTGGATAAATGGATTTTAGTATGGACAAATAGAGTTTTAGATGAATAGATAGATTGTGTCTTAGATGGATGGATGGATGGATGGATGGAGTTTGGGGTAGATGAATGAGTGAATTGATGGATGGATGGAGTTTGGGGTAGATGAATCAGTGAATTGATGGATGGATGGAGTTTGAGGTAGATGAATGAGTGAATTG
>JAQQZS010000038.1:5361017-5374160 GCA_030068045.1 Platyallabes tihoni
TGTTTCCATACAGATCCAATACAGATCCAATACTGTTTCCATACAGATCCAATACTGTTTCCATACAGATCCAATACAGATCTCATACAGATCCAATACAGATCTCATACAGATCCAATACTGTTTCCATACAGATCCAATACAGATCTCATACAGATCCAATACAGATCTCATGCTGATCCAATGACAGTTTCATGTTGATCCAATAGAGTTTCAATGCCAAGACAATACTGGTTGCATACTGATCCCATGCAGATCCAGTGCTAGTCTCATAAGAGCCCCGTACTGATCCCATTATGCTTTAATGCTGATCAAACCCAGATCGTACAATAATCCTAAACTGATTCCATACTGATCCCACACTGATCCCGCACCAATCCCATTCTGATACTATTCCGCTCTCATGCCAATCCTGTACCAATCCCATACTGATCCCACACTAATCTCGGCCTCCTTTCATCACTGATCCCGTGTCAATACAGATTTGATATCAGTCCAATATTGCCCAGATTCTCATCCAGTGCTTTCATACCTGAGGGAACTTTCTGCAAGCTCCTGTTGCTGAATTCTGTGATGGTGGTGATTAGGATGAGTCGTGTCCCGTGTCCATGAGCAGTGTCCATGTAAAACCTGAAAACACAGTAACAGAGGACGTGTCCAGTCTGATCCACAAGGGTATAAATAAAATAACAAGCTGCGTTTGCACTCAGATAGAGAAACTATCTGGTCTAGACTGGCAGTGTGTGTGTGTGTGTGTGTGCACTTATTTCATTTCCTTGTCCATCCCTTCGCTTCTGTCTCTCATTTCATGCTCACTCCCTTCGAATCAGTTTGATTTCTTCTGTTACACTTTTATGTTTTTTTCATTTTATTTTACGTTGGTGTTGATTTGCGTTTTGTGTTTGTGTGTGTGTGCGTGTGTGCGTGCGTGTGTGTGTTCTGTAGGTTCTCCCATGCCATCCCCTCTCTGCAGTCCATCTGATCACTCACTCCATCCTCCGCCCCGCAGCGCCGAGTCCGAGTCGGACGACGAGCTCACACACACACACTGCAGAGAGCACACACACGCTGCAGCCCATGGTACGGGGGAAGAGATGTCCCTTCATCTGTCTCTCTCTATCCATCTCTCTCTCTCTCTCTCTCTCTCTCTCTCTCTCTCTCTCGCTGTTATAATCCATCTTTCTATTTTTTAACCTCTGACCTATAAAGGCCTTTGATGTTTTAACAGTGGGAGGTGCTTAGTTGTCCATCAAAGGAGGGGGTGTGTGCAGCATTAATAATTTTGGCAATTGCATTTATTTAAATTTTTACAACTTTAACAATGTTTTATTTTTATTTATTATTTATCTATTACTATATTTATTATTTTTATTTATTAAACAGTTTTATAATGAGAACTGTTAGATACATTTTCTTATAATATTTTTCTTCTATCTATCTACAGTATCTATCTATTTATCTATCTATCTATCTATCTCCTTTTGCTTTGCTTCTCTACTACTTTCTATTCTCTCTCTCATTCTCTTTCTCCAATATCTCCCTAAATATCTGTTTCCAGCGTTCTGATCTCTCTCTCTTCTCCGTCTCCCCTCTGGCTAGCCCTCTGTCTTCTCTCTCGCTCCTTTTCTTTTTTTACTCTCTGACCTCTTTGTCTTTCCTCTGGCTATCTTCTGCCTTTTACTCTCTACATCTCTTAATCTCACTCCGGCATTTGTTTCCTTCTGTAATCTATTTCTAACACACACACACACACACACACACACACACACACACTCTGTCCACATCGAGGAATGTGGAATCTCTTATTGGGGGAATGTCGTGTTAAACGTTTTTGAGGGTTTTTACTTCCCATCTCTGAGCGGCGTTAAGCACGCTAGTGTGTGTGTGTGTGTGTGTGTGGCTTCATACTGGAATGATCGGAGGCAGAAAGTCTGGCAGCGTCTCTGATTGATACAACAACATTACTGTAACTACAGTGGGGTCCAAAAGTCTGAGTCCACTACCAGGAACTGGTTTTTATTCCATCAGGTATCAAACACTCAGATTTTACTCCACTGATCCTCCTCATCGCTTCAACATTCCAGCATCATCCTCCTCACACACACACACACACACACACACACACACACACCATTTATTATCTCTAACAGCTGTAGAGATTTAATACCGGTGCTGAGAATTATTTTCGAGCCTGCGGTTGGGGATTTAATCCAGAAATTACACCAATCCGTGTTCAGACCTCAGGTTTAATCTCTGCTCAGACATCAGGTGATAGTGACGCACAAGGGGGCGGAGCTTGCCTGAAACAGGGGGGTGTCTCCGGTAGACAGGCTTCAGAGTGTGAATTGAATGAAGTGTCTCGAGTGTCTCGAGTGTATATGTCTCGAGTGTAAATACATTTTTAAAAATGTGTCCATGCGACATTAATAATTAAATATTAGCGCAGTAAAAATTTCATAAAAAATCTTTTTTTAATTTGTAATTATTATTGATTATTGATTATTTTGACACAGTGCAGCTGAAATCTGAACTGCTTCATTAAATGTACTATTATTTATTCAAGCAGATTTATCCAGGCTGTCGCCGATATCGGCAAAGATGATGTTGTTATAAGAATGTTTACTGATATTTATCTATAACCTTAAAATTATTAAAAATAAATAAATACTTTATATATATATATATATATATATATACACACACACACACACACACACACACACATATATACACATATATGTTTATACATATCATATTTTATGATATTATTTATATTATTATTGTACATCATACTATTCATAATATTGATATTAATAATAAAAATAATGAATAATATTCGTAGTTTTATTTATGGTGTGACATCGTCGGGCCGTAGTGCTGTATGTCTAAGAGCCAGAGCGCACCTGTGACGTGTGTGTGCTTTCAGTGCTGCTATCTTTAAAAATAATAAATATCTTAGCGTTAATTAGCGTTAGCAACACATGTATTCTCAGTGCTGCTGAGGGACTGCAGCAGCTATTAATGTAGAATGTTTATTATGTGTTACTTAATACAGGTGTGAACGATATGAATCAATTCACACCATAAATTTTACACCAGTTTTATTTGTCTTAAAAGTTCTCATGCATGACGTCCACAATTTCACAGATCAAAAGAACCACAGCTCTTTCTTCTCGTTCTGGGGATAAAAGGGGCGGAGCATCGATCCGTTAGCACTAGACCCTTGATGTTTTCCAGTGGAACTCCAGCAACAGAACAGTGCAGTTTTAGAAAGTTAACTAGCATTTAATAAACAATGTTGGGATAATGTTGAATGATTATCACAGACACAATGTTGAAAAAACCTCAGAACAACAGAGTATCAGCATTTAGGTGCTGCATAATTTTATATTCTCATACTGCCTATGGTAATTTTTCTTCCATTTCTACCACTTCTTGATTTAGTAAATTGCACTATTCTAAAATAAGTAGTTATTTTTGTAAGATTAATCTGGTACTCTTTGCACACACATTGCAATCGTATGGCCTTTATTTAGTTTATTGTGGCTTCTATAAGGCGTGTGTACAAAAAAAAAATAAAAACGTGCTGAATCAAGTACTGTTCTATACATTTCATTCTGGTTGTGAAACTTTAGCAGGCATCATTTTCCAGATCTACATAATGTTGACCATAATGTTGATATAACATGACCCATAAAATTCAAATCAGATATTATGTCAGGTGAATTTTTTAGTGATTTGAGTTCTGCATATTTTCAGATTGATGGGTCAATAAGTTCCATTTTATGTTCATCAGCGTTGCGGTTTTATATTGAAAAAATGCAAATTTTTCTATCACAATTGGAACAACCAGCTTGGACCGAGTTCATTAAAGTCAAATCTTCTCGGTCCTGTTAAAGAATCAGGAAGATCTGATGTAAACCAATGTTTGGCGGAACTGAAGCTTTGACGTTTCTCCTGCTGCACTCTATTGGCCAGAGCGCTGAACTAACCTGTGTGACTTTAAACCAGAGTTGTTATGACTGCTCATATCAACTATAACGTGGACATGCTGACTCCGTTGTTATAAGGTAGCAGCCCTGTGCTTTTTTATTTACTTAGTTATTTTTATTCATAATGTTCGAAAAACATTTGCTTTTATAAAAATTAAACAGAAATGCTAAAAAGCTAACTTTTATAAAGGCTAAAAAATATCACTGCAACGTCACTGGAACGTTTATAAATGTTTTATTTATTTATTTATTTATTTATTTATAAACCTTATCAGAACATACAGAAACCTTTATTATTGTTATTATTATTTTAATCAAAAGTTCTTACAGCCTGAAACATTCTCACACACACACACACACACACACACACACACACAAATGAAAACTTTATAAACGCTGTCTTTTAATGTCCTTTAAAAGGAATTAATTAACATAACGGACATGGAGGGTCAAAGTGAAAAAATAATCATAGCTTCAGGTTCATTATGTTCTTTTAAAAACCATCCCAAGCTGGAAACCTCATTAGAGACGCTGGAAAGTGTGTCAGAAGCCACGCCCCTGTTCTCTACACAGTACACTATTTTGAGAATGAACCCATTTTATAGTTAAAAGCATTTCATGAAGCAGGCAAAAAATTACCCACAACGCACCTGAGGGATGCACGTAACGAAACCATCACACACGGTTTCACCTAGAAGCTCGTCAGAAAGACCTCATTACCCAGCAAACTCCGATCCTTTAGTGTTAATGTGCCATAAAAAAAACAAGAGCCAATCAGAGTCCAGCATTGCAGCTTACCAGGAAAAGGGGTGGGGCATGCAGGGTGTGGGAATTAGCATATGTCTTGCATATTCATAGAGTGCATATGTCTTGTTTTGCAATCTAGCTGAAAAACTTCACACACACACACACACTCTCTCTCTCTCTCTCTCTCTCTATATATATATATATATATATACAGCTGCGTCATATACACATGTATATGTATAGGTACCTCTCTAACTGGAAAAGCCTGTGTGTGTGTGTGTGTGTGTGTGTGTGTGTGTGTTCTCCCAGCAGGCAGCTTCCAGTTGGAAAGGTAACAGATTTCCTTTTGGTTCCTGAGGTTAACATTAGGGTTAGATTGAGGGGTAGGAAAGTGGAATGTGATACACATCATGTGCGCACGCGTGTGTGTGTGTGCGCACACCATGTATGAGTGTGTGTACGTGTGTCTCCAATCCAAACCAGATCTGTGTCGCTTTTCTCATAATGGAAGAGGCTTTTAGCTAAAGTGGCTCCTTTTCTTAATAGCCGTGTGCAGTTATGGACAACGCGGCTCCGAATCCAAACCCCGACCTTACCGGCAGCTACCCCACCCCCTTCCCCACCCCCCAGCCCCTTCCCTCCCTCCATGCCTCCCCTCCTCCCCATCTCCACACCTCCACTTACACGTTACTGAGTGCTCTCATACATGCACATGTGTGTGTTTCTGTGTGTGTGTGGGTATGTGTATGTGTGTATATATACATATATATATATATATATATATATATATATATGTGTGTGTGTAAAAGGGGGTTATGTGGGTATGTATATACTGTAGGTGGGTGTGTGTGTGTGCGCGCACTATTGATCAACAATCGGGAAGCTGTAACAGCTCACTGTTCCGAGCGATCGCCAGCACTGCATAAGATAACCACTGACACAGGAACAAAAGAGAGAGAGAGAGAGAGAGAGGAAGGGATGGATTGAGGGGTAGAGAAAAAGAAATAATGAGGGGAAAAGGCAAACAGAGAAAAAAGAGTTAAAGAGAGAGAGAGAGAATTATTCAGACTTTAATAGAGTGAGTGGGTCAGAGTACACACACTCTCAACACCATGTTAAACACACTTGTGCACACACATAAGTGTATAAAAACAGACAGAAAGAAAAAAATGGAACAACCATAAAGAGAGATGAAAGTTATAAGTGAGCCAGTGTGCGTGTGCACACGCATACACACACGCATACACACAGAGCATGTGGATGAAGTTAAGTGTGTAAACTGATCCCGGCGTGTATGTGTGTGCTGTTACGGCTACAGTACGTAAAAATATTCTGTGTTGTTTGACTGCAGAGGAGCTTTAATGACAAACAGAGAAACAAACAGTCAACAATCTTAAGTACAATTACATTAGCAGGTACTATGAATAAACCTACTTTTTGAAGTGTCCTGAAAAGACAGATATATAAAGCTATTTTTAAAAAATCATCTTAATAAAGTGTTGTTATTTTTATTTATTTATTTATTCATTTAGTTAGTTAGTTAGTTAGTTAGTTATTAATTCACTGTAATCATAGAAAGCCTAAGCTTAAAACTGGAATCCACTGTAGTGAATTTAGCTTACTTTAATCAATTAATGTATTAATTTATTAAATTAAACACTGAAATAAATTTTTGTTTCAGTTGTTATCTTTCTTGTCTCTATTTGTAAAAAAAATTTCTATAAATTAATTTTTCTATAAATAGTTCAGAAGCGTTTTGCGGTCCTGCGCGCTGCTACTTGTGTTTCAGCACTTAGTAAGGAGTACTCCTGTCTATTGTGAAAATGTCTTAAACACTCAGATTTTATTTTTGACATTTTGCAAACTTGGACCTAAAACACTTCTTTTTTTTTTTTTTTTTTTTTTTTTAAATAGTAAATTTAATTAATTATATTAATTAATTTTCATTCTTCATTAAAGTCTGTATGCACCAGTTAGTCTGTTAGAGTGGTTCACTAAAAAGCATTTAGTTTTAGTAGCCTAATTATTATGGCATGGTGTAATTAATCACAAAGTCAGTCTGTAATTAAACATTAATTAAACTTTAATTATTCATTAATTTATCATTAAGTCTCCAGAAAACTAAAACACATTGTTTCATTAACAGTTTTGTTTTTTAAAGCTGGTTATTATAAATAACAGTCATGTAAGTCAACCTAAATTAAAATGAAAAGATTGAATAAAAATGTTAAATGATGATGATGATGAGAATGATTATTATTATTCTATCTGGAAAATAATTTATAATATAATATATGTACAAGAAAAAATATGAAATGAGAAAAGTAAAAAAAAATGTAAATAAATAAATAAATAAAAGGGAGGGTACTAATTCAAATTGCATCATGTTCACGAATTTGGGTTATCGCCATATATTAAAGCCCAGTGTTAATTTTTTTTTGTTTGTTTGTTTTGATTAGTTTTTTGTTTGTTTGTTTGTTTATTTTACCCAGCACTACTTTGCTATTTCAGAGGACATAAAGGTCATTTGTAGAAATGCACATATTAAGTTGAGAAAATTGAGATTAATTCATTATTTACATACATGCAGCTGTCATACTGTATAGCACCATGAATATAATTTTTTCTCCATTTTTGCAAATTACCCCACATCTTCAGACGACACTGACGAGCCAGCAAGTAGATTTTGTATATACGCTGTATAATGCATAATATGTACAAAAAAAAAAAAAAACAACATATAAGGCTAATATTATATGTAGGACAATAAATACTTTATAAGAGTACTGTGCAAAAGTCCTGCACACCCCACCCCCTATTCTTTATATGAAATTTAATTAAACGATGTACTATAAATTGAAGAAATACATAAGTATATTAAGTATATTAAGAAATGTAAAAATACAATTTAAAACTGTCTGTTTGTGTAACGGCAGCAACCTCATTTCCCCTCTTATCTGTTCTAACCACTCATCTGCACTTTTTTCTCAATGGTTCTGCCTTAAGCTAGTTAGATGCTTTTATGGTTGTGTGTGTGTGCGTGTGTGTGTCGATAGATAGACAGGTACAGTAGCTAGAAAGTTTTGTTTTTTTTTACCCCATCACCACCCTACTTATATATAAAAATAAAATAGTTGAAGAAAATGGAAGACAAAGAAAACTAAAAACTAAACTAAAATGAATTAGTTAATCCATACAGTATGTAAATGACTGACTAAATAAATATATAAGCCTGCAAACAAATAAATATGGATTAAATTATCATCATGTACATGAAAGTGGAATACATTTTTTTTTTTAAATGTGTTGTTTTTATATCTACCACACCTTAGACAGCAGTAAGGACGTTTCCAACATTTATATATAGTTTAAAGTACATTTTTAATAACCTATCAATGTCACTTATAAAAGGAGGAAAAGAAGGAAATATATATTATAAAGAAAGAAGTAATCAGTAAAATAAGCTCTTTAAAATAATTTAAGTGTCTTTTGCTGCTTTGTGAGTGTGAAGTTATTCAGTGATTTGAGCAGATATACCACAAATCAGCTGAGTTTTAGATTTTATTTAATAATGATTTAGAGGACGGAAACGATATACCGTAACGAGCACAATATAGAGAGACAGGGACTCGTCTGCTGAGAGTGATTATCACTTGTCTCTCTCTTTCTCTCTGTCACACACACACATACACCTCGATCACTTTTGTCAAACTCACTGAGCATGAAAGTAGCAATTTTACAGCATGGGGACTACAGTAACATTTACTCAGGCCGCACGAGGTGCCCTGCTCTCTCTCTCTCTCACACACACACACACACACACACACACACACACACACACACAATGTGTTTCCTCAAAGTAACATTCTGAACATAGTGTGCAATATTTAACATTATCACTGCAACATTTATTGCATAACATTCATAATGTAAAATTTTTGACATCAGAAGCAAATTATATTTATATTTAAACATCTGATTTTCATGTTAAAAATATAATATTTATAATGTAACCTCCATAAAATTACATTCAGAACCCAACATTCATAATGTAACCGTCATTATGCAACATTTATAACATAACATTTATTTTAAAAATCTAATTGTAACATTCAAAATGTAACATTTATAATGTAACATTTATGACACAACATTCAAAATTGATGTAAAGTAACATTAATTTAAAAACTAATTTTATAATTTTGTAAAATGTAACATTTATTTTAAAAAAATATAACACCTTTTAAAATGTAACATTATGTTAAACATCTGCTAAACATTAAAAATTCAAGCAGTATTAATAATGCAAAAAACATCATTATATGTTACATTCATAAAGTAGCATTTATTACACTAAAATCAAATTGTAACAATTGTAATGCAAAATTTATTAAAAATCAAGAACATCAAGTTTGTAACATACTCTTTATACTTTGATGTATTTATTGTAACATTTCTAACACCTTTCACTGTGAAGTTTCTACTGTAATATCTGTAACTTTATTCTGTAATATTGTCTACTGCGAACTTTGACATATGTACACATTTTAGACATGCCTGTTTATTTTCACGATTTCAAACAACACATGTATCATTATGAACTGAAGAGAGATGCACCTCATGTTACCCGGTGAATGCGATCTTTCTGCCTCAAGTTTAGAGCATAAAGTTCCTAACGTGGTGCTTTCAACTTGACATTTTAGTGTGTGATTTCTACCATGATGCCTCTGACATGACATTTTAAGGTGACATTTCTAATGTGTGGTTTTTAAAATGTGACATTTTGTAACATCGCGTTCCTTCTGTAACTTTCCTTATGTGAAGTTGTTGCTATTAGTGACACGTTGCATGATTGGCATAAATGCAATTCTGAAAGTTTGCGTGTGTATGTGTGTGAGCGCGTATGCGTTTGCTGTTTCTTACAGCAGAGTTGCATGGAATTAATCCCGGATTTGTCCACACACACACACACACACACACACACACACACACACACACACACACACACACACAGTAACAGTAGCAGTAGGGAAGCAGCAGCACCTCTGAGTTATGTCATATAAAGCTGATTGATTTACCTTCCCTCATTAAAATTGTGTGTGTGTGCCTGCGTGTGCACATTTGTCTTCTGCTAAAACTTGAGCACTAAGCAAAAACTCCAGGTTTCTTCCAATTAAACAGAAAAACTTCAGCACCTTAAAGTGTAATCATCTCTAATCTTTAAACTGTGATTATTCCTTACTTAAAAGAACTGCATTAATTGGTGATATTTGTCAGGTGTGAGGTGTGTTCAGAGAATAACACTGTCACGGGCTCAAGGCTGCTGCGTTTCTCAAATAAGTCCAAATTAACCATTCAAAATTTTACTGAAATTGTAGAACGTATTTTTAAAAAAGAAAAGCATGAAGCCATGTGTGCTTGTGTTAGGTTATGTAAACTTATTACAGTGTACACACACACACAAGCACACACAGTGCTCACACACTCTTCTAAGGACCTCAGGTAAACTCTCTTTTTAATCATACTAGGTAAATTTTCTTTTTAATGACCTTGAGGAAACTCGCATTTTGTAACTGATTTTAGATCACCAGAGGTAAATTTGCTTTTTAATCACCCGAGGTAAAATTGCGTAAGGTAAAGTCTCTTTTTAATCACATGAGTTACACTTCATTTTTAATCACCTGAGGTAAAATCACATGAGTTACACTTCATTTTTAATCACCTGAGGTAAAATCACATGAGTTACACTTAATTTTTAATCACCTGAGGTAAATCACATGAGGTAAACTAGCTTTTTAATCACCTGAGTTAAACTCTATTTTTATAGTGGTATAGCTGCTTCTTAGAACCTGAAGTAGACAAAGTTTTTTGAACGCTTTGCTTATCACTCAAAATAATGTAACTTTTTAATCAACTGAGGTACTTCTGATCCTCAGGTCAGGTATTTCATTTATTTTATTTTATTTTTTTAATGGGGGTTTTTGCTGTGTGTTTTGGCCTTTCGTCGACACGTAAACTCCTTTGAAGATCAGTGAAAACTGACTTTTTAAAAATTCCTTCCCAGTTAAAGATATTAGGACTTTAGTTTTGGCTTGTAAGTGAGAGCACCGCATACGCCGTATCTGTGGTGTCTGACATCAGAGTGTAACATAAGTGGGTCCACCGGGTTTTCCAAAATGTCTCAGGTACAATAAATACTTAACTTTTTTTTCAATATTTAAGCTTAAAAAGCAATTTACATCCTGAGAGCAAGATATCTAAATGGATGCTAAGTATACTGTACTTGTTTTTTTTTTAAAAATAAATAAGGAATAAAAAATTTAAAACAAGAGAGAGAGAAAAACTCTGATCAAATCCCTCCTCACTTTCTGTTAGGAAGAATTTTCTGTTTTGTTTTGTATTTAAAACATTACAGCCACAAAAAAATGCAATGTTTAAAAAAAAAAAAAAAACACCTACGGTATTCTTCGCCTCTTTACTGCACAAAATGACAACATGATCAGAGTGCTTAAGTCCGGTATTAGAAGATTTTATTGTAAATTATTAAAAAGCTGAGGGGAGATGGAGATGGCCTTGAGCATTTCTCACTTCGGATAAACATCCTGCGCGTCAAACCAACAAGCCGTTGGATTTCACTCCTCATTTAGTGTGTTGGAACAAGCTTGTTTACCGCGCACGTTAGATTGCCATAATCTCATATTCAATTTCCCCGTCCTCCTTCATTGCCTCTCATCTATGAGTCTGCACTTTAATTCACCCTTTTATTCGCTGATATCAGGGGACTCATCAAACTGGAGAATAATATCTCCACAACACGCGCCGCAATTACTCTGAATTATCACGCCTTATAAACCTGTGGTTCAGAACAAAAATGCTCAGCGTCTCAGGAAAATCGTAAATTGCCTCACACTGCTGTTTGGCAGATTGAGAAATCTATAATGCGCAGAATATCTGTAATTATACTTCTTTCTTTTTTTGTTTTTCTCTCTAACTTCTTTCTCTCTTAGTTGTTATAATCCTGACTGCTTTGGGCTCTTCGCTCCTTTTCTCGTTCACTTCCAGCTAGAGCTGCGAATTCAGTATTCTATACTTACCTATAGTTGAACATGTGAACAATCGATTAATAAATGGTAACAAGATGCAAATATTTCTCTGTAAATGTTTTATGTAAACAATACTAATGGCACAATCCTGGCAAATTAATGAAGCTCAAATAGTTTCGACAAACAGAATTTTTTTAATATTTAAAAATATTAATCGATAAGGCTGCCAAAAATTTCATTACAAAATGGTCCTGCTAAACTACAACACTCAGTATTGCACATCGTGTGAATGGCAAATGTGGCTGTTTGTGGTGTACAGGTTAACACAGAAGAATGAGATACAGAAAAATATGATGCAAAACAAGCATCATCAGGTAATAGATATTTTTATTGGTTAAAGTAAATATTTAATGGGTTAATCATTAACGTCCCTATAGGGTAGCAACACGGTGCAGATCGTCAACTCTGAATCTTTCTGGATTTTCACGCTCAGTAAGAGTATTCACACTAGTGGGCAGGGCCAAAGTTGCAAGATCAGAAGTGAAAATTTTTAACCTCAGGTCATCAACAAAAATCTGAATCTGTGAGAAAGGTGTGTGTGTGAGAAAGGTGTGTGTGTGTGTGTAGCACACACACACACACACACACACACACACATTAAATGCAAATGTGAATTCTGGCCCAGTGTCTGCAAAATCTCCTTTGAGTCATCACCAAGGACAAAAACAGCATGTTTATCCGGAAGATGTCATAAAGCTTAACATTACATCCTCCCCGCTGACATTGGAGACTCCTTCCATAAAAATAAACAGAAGTCACCGATTATAGTGATGTGCTGCTCCACCTCTTTCTCACTTTCATCCTCACATTCCACAGATCTCATCACATCACTGGCCCTTGGCGTGTCAATATTTAAAAAGCAGTCTGTCCCTCAGAAGATCATAGAGAAGCGGAGAGATAAATGTCATAACCTGCTGCTATTTATCCTCCTCAAATAGCACAGCGGCCGAGCCGTCTCTCCACCGAGGGGTCCTGCCAGAAGGTCCCGCCTCACCTACACTCACCTGCACGTATCCCTCCGTCCACTCTGTCCATCCCTTCGTTCTCTTTCTCATCCTTCGGTTTTCATCGCAACGACCCCACGACATTAAATAACGATATGAAAAGCATGCTCACTTCCTGTTTGAAGAGGAAGTGCACCTGATGGAGTGCAGACTGTTGTAGTGATCCTTCTTATTCTGTAACTTCTCTGTCTAATTTGATTTTTCTTTTTTTTTATTCATTCATTGAATAAAAAAATTCTCTCTCTCTCTCTCTCTCTCACTCACACACACACACACACACACACACACACACACACA
>JAQQZS010000038.1:5414183-5428681 GCA_030068045.1 Platyallabes tihoni
AGAAAGAAATAAAAATCAGGAACCATCATGGAGTTAGAAAGTGACCCCAAACTTTTGAACGGTAGTGTGTGTATATATATATAATGACCATATTAATAATAATAACAGTAATAATAATAATAATACTCTCTCACATACACACACACAATCTTTCTCACACATACACTCTCACCCTCTCTCACACACTCACACATACAACACACTGTCTCACTCACTCTCACACACACTATCTTGCTCTCTTTCACTCAAACTCCCTCATTTGATCTCTCTCTCTCGCTCTCCCTCTGTAGAATCAATAGAGTTTTGGAGCCGTACAGACGCCCATGTTGTCGCGTTTTGCAACGTGATGCTTGCTAGCGGCGCACTAAATTAGTTTCATGGCGCTGTCTGGCTGCCTTCAAGTGTATGAGTGAGAGAGAGAGAGAGAGAGAGAGAGAGAGAGTGTGTATGATTGCAAGTGTTTTCATGTTTGTGTGGCAGAGAGAGAGCGAGAGAGAGGGGGGGGGAGAGAGAGAGAGGGATGGAAGGAGGGATGGTGGTGTGCGTTTAACTTCATTTGCTGGTCTTTATTGACTATGTGTGTGTTAGTGTGATTTTATTTGCTGAGGCATCATGGGATTCCACTACTGTAAACCACATGAAGAAGGGGGTGGGGCTAAACACCCACTACCAAGAACTGCTCTTATTGCAGCGTTCAGCGCTGAAGCTAATGCAGTTACAGTCCTCACACAGGAGCCCGCAGGTCGTCAGGACAGGGCCTGATTATTGACTGAGAGCAGTCACACACACACACACACACACACACACACACACACACACATACTCAGGAGATGTTAGATATTCATGATGTTTAATGTTCCAAAGACACACGGACAGGGAAAAGTGCGACTTCCAATTTATTAGACTTCACTGACTACATAAACACACGCGCGCACTCACACACGCGCGACATGGGGCCACTGCAAACGTTTGAACTGAATTATGATTTAGTTTGTACCGTAATTCATCAAATCATTTACTTTTTTATTTTTTTTATGACACACTCCGACCGACGAGGCATTTTTTTATAATGATCAAAGACGAAGCGAAGTCGTAGACAACGCGGTGATCGCGGGAAAACATTCACGGACATCTTATTTATACTGTATTTTTGTTTATTAAATTTAAAGACCAGCAGTACAAATATGAGCTCTTTTGCTTTATTCATAGTGACAAACTAACAAATAATTTTGGTCTTTTTGGGAGAAAAAAAATGACCAAAAACTGCTATATTACTAGAATAATATAACAGTGAAATAAAATCTGTGGAAATAAAAATGTATTATTTTGTATAAATATAAAAAACAATGATTTATTTTATTTTAAAATGTATATATTAACAGATGGATATTTAAGCAATGATTTCAAGCTGATTAAAATGTACTTACTGTATTACATGCATTATATAATAAGTCTACTTATTATATAATTATATTATTATACTTATTATTATATTACACTATTATATATGCTTTTATGTATTTCGTACCTTTATAATCCCAGAAAGCATTTTATGGTATTTTGAGCATTTTAAGCATTTTGTAGCTTATTTCGTTTACACATCTTTGAGGTTTAATAAATTAGAAGTTTTTGAGTTTTCAGAATGAATAAATGATATTTTAGAAACATATCTGCAGTTTCCCCAGTGCGGCTCGTGTCACACGGCACAAACATCGCATCTTAGCAAGAGGAAATATCTTACAGCCAGGGGTTAAAGTGGGCTGGTACAGTCCAGAATGGCGTTCCTGCACCTTCAATAAATAAATAAATAAATAAATACATAAATAAATAAATAATCTGCAGTTCATACTGAAAATTCTTGGGCGCTATGCTCTACGATTTCTGGTTCACACTAACGTTAAGCAGACTGTTACAGTAAGTGTTCGTGTTGCAGTCTGGCTGCAGTCTGGCTTCCCTTCACGTTCACACCAGCTCAACACTTCACGCCTAACAATTCAGAGCGTGATATATGGAGGTACATTCCTAACAAAAGTCACGCGAGTGAAAAAGCGCATCACAAAAAGCTTCGCAAGCGTACGCGTCTCTAAATTCACAATGGAAAAAAGCTGCCCGCGCATCTGAGTTATTTTGAGGCGAGTCAGTTTCCCCACTGCATCAATACTCTGGGATTTAAGGCATCCGTCTGCCACACCCCACTGTAACCCCCACATACAGCTAGTCTCATCTAATGTAACATTACAGTCAGTCAAATATCAGATTATCTCAGATTTATAAGTGTAAATTGTCTTGTTCAGAGAACTTTAAGATAATCTGAAGCATTTATTTATGCAGTTACTTATCTATCTATCTATTAAGAAAGAAAATGCAAATAGAACAAGAAACCTACACTTAAAACAGAGGAATATTTAATATACAGTATAGTACTGTGCAAAGACATAGAAGAACTGCTGTGGAGCAAAGATATCTTAAAAATTTAAGATGGAAAAATAAAAATATATATAATAATATATACATAATTGATGAAACAGTAATAGGTGTGATGACCTTTTGCTTAAAATATAGTTTCAGGTACAATTTGTGCAGTTTTATACAGAAATTAGCTGCTTAGTTTTACTGAACATCCTCCAGAATGACTTTGTCGCACATGCCTCTTTTTCATTCAGCATAACCCAGATGTTTTCTTTCTGTTATTTCTGTTATGCTGCTTCCTTTTCTGGCCTACAGAAAAGGTGTGTTTTGTCGCGAACATAACCATATGCAGTATGATATGCAGTGAGATGCTTATACGCCTGTTCATGACCTAAAATAGAAACAGAATGGATATAAGGATTTTACTACAATAAAAGAAAAAGTGCACTAAACTAAACATAGAATTTCCAATAAAGAATAAAATACAAATAAAAATGTAAAAACTTAGGATGGAATATATAAAAATATATAAATTACTAATAGTCATTTTTTAACTATAGTAAAAAAAATATTTAAAAAAATATGTAAAAATATATAAATTACACAGAATGTGCAAGGCGTAATTGTAATTTTATAATAATAATAATAATAATAATTGTTTTCCGATATGATTTAAACATTTATATATATATATATATATAGGTACTGACTTAATAATGTCAATAAAGTCATAAAATTAACGTACTGTATAATAAAGGTTGTACAAAAACACGGTGTGTAAGACTTTTGCACAGTACTATATAATTTTATCTTTATATACTGCATATAATTGCATAGTTTTTATCGTGTGTGTGTATAAAATGTGTAAATGTTTATTATAATATTTAAATACTAAAATAATAAGACTGATTGTATACTTATTTTAAGAGCTTGTTTTGTGTAGTTTAGTTTTACTTTTCTTCGATAATTTTCCGGACTTGATAGAAGTTTCTCAGACGTTTTTCCGAGAACTGCGCTGACTCTAGCCATCATTACGGATCCCAGGCTGCAAATCTGTTAATTAAATGTTGCACAATTAAAAAATCTTGTCAGGAAGCCTGACATGGATGGACCATTCTGACCCCTGTCTTTCTCGCTCTCGCTCTCTCTCTCTCTCTCTCTCTCTCTCTCTCTCTCTCTCAGCGATGCATCTCTTTGGACTGAACTGGCAGCTGCAGGAGACGGAGAATTTAGCTTTTGAGAATGGACAGATCAAACCAGATGGCACGACATCTAACGGAGTCACTACACTTTCAGCTGAGCATGGTAAACACACACACACACGCACACACACACACACACACACAGAGAGTGTCAAGTGCAGTAATATATCAGGACAGCTGTGTGCATAGCGGTCAGGCTAAGTGCTAAAATGTTACGGTAAGCAGTCTCATCATAACGGCCTTCAACCGCACATCCATCCATCATTATTAGGACACACAGAGAGAGAGAGAGAGAGAGAGAGAGAGATCCATTATCTGTGCTATGTATGTACAGTAGTGTATTAATGTAGTGTCTTCATTGTGTGTGAGTGAGAGTGTGAGTGTGTGTGTGTGTTTTTTGAAGTTATTCATCTTTCTCTGCACAGTCAGTTCTCTGACCCCCCACCCCACCCCCCTCCCCGCCCCGCCCCGCCTTGTAATTCCTGGCTGGATAGATTTTGATCAATATCAGATTTGTGTTTTGAGTCTAAAAAATATAGCATGCCTCTCCATTGGGTATCATTTGATCAATAAGAGTTTTTCTGTCTTAACCCTTTAACGTCCACACAAAGCAAAAATAAATGGAGTTTTTTTTTCTTTTTGCAATGCTCAATCAATGATTTTTTATAGACCTCAACCAAATGGTTTAGATGTCACTTTGTGATAAAACACATTAATATATTTTCATATGTTTAATAAAAAAGTTATTAGTCAATGAACGCATTAGATCCACTTCCATGAAGCAACTGAAAATACATTAACCATTAATTAATGAAACAGCAACATGTAATGGACTTTTCCTAACATACCATGCCCCCACCAAGTGGTAGATATTGTTCAATTAGACTGTGTTTAGCAGATTTTTTAGAACGATTTAGTGCTCTACCAAATGATTGAGCAGTATGATAGAGGTAGAAAAAATAAATAAATCTGCAGCTTGGATTAATTTGTAATAACTTTAGTCCTTTACTAAAGTTAGTCCTTTACGGTTGCACCTTCTTACTGAGTGTATTTCGTGATTGACCATGGATTAGATTTTTCTTTGTAGAGCTTTTATCCTTCATTTTGTCTATTCAAAACCTCAATAGACTGTGGATATAAAACCTTTTTCAGATGCTGGTATAATAATGTTTTTGAATGAAAATGTTTTTTAACTCCTGGCTGGCTCACCGAAATATAAGCTTTGATTAAGGTTTGTTATTGATTTTTTTTTTCATTTATTTTCACCTTAGATTGGTACAATCAGTAAAGAGACAATCCATGATGCACTGTAACAGATAGTTTTGAGAATGTGCACGCCTGTGTACTCATAATGCACCTGTGTTGTTTGGATGTTTGATCTGAATGGCCCTAACTTATAAAACCATAAAAACACACACACACACACACACACACACACACACACACACACACACACACACACACAAGTAAGCAGCATGATGGAGTTTCGCTAAGACATAAAGTCACACTAATGTTCCCTCAGACACACTGCACACTGGCGGAGCAGTGAGGCACATGATGAGAAATCACATCACCGTCATACTAATGTCTCGACGGAAAAGAGAGACATATGAAGAGGGATAGAAGGAGAAAGAATGAAAGGAACGGGTGAAAATGAGGCAGAATATGCTGTGAAAAATATGTTGGGTCTGAAATTGTACACAGACTCACTAATTCACTAATTTTATACGGACTGTGCAGACCTTGGCCCTGACACAGAGATAGAGAGAGAGAGAGAGAGAGAGAGAGAGAGAGACTCAGAAGCTCAGACACATTTTTTATTCCATAGTGTCACAAATTTCTCAGTGAAATATCAGTTTTTCTCACAAGGACTTTAGATTTTATCCCTAGGAATTATACTGACTTGTGAGCATCTTAGCATTTCTTTGCAGAAAAGGTTTAAAGGAGGATTGCATGTATACATAAAAAAACATGATAAATCAATAATTTATTTGACATTTAAAATATTTAATTATGACAAGTTTGACCAGAGACATGAGCTCACAAGGAAGGAACGGTCAGTTACGATTAAAGGTCACCTTTAAACACACCATCATAATGTTAAGAATATTTAAGTGATACAAGAAGAAAATAAATGTTAGCATTTTTAACTCAAGGCCAAGCTATGAAAATGTGAAAACGCTAAATTATGTCTATTAAAAACAGAAATTAAACTGTCTGTTTGTTTGATGTTTAGTTATTCTTTTATTTTTATTTATAATTCTTACTTGAATTGGAAATCTTAAAACTACACCTACTGACAAATTACAGTAAATATAAAATTACTGTCAAAAAGAACTTTTAAGCATATTGCTGCAAACTGATGCCAATCATAAATGGATCACAAGTGCATTGTGGGTATTTCTTCCTATGTGCCTGCTTGGCTAATACTTACACATGGTTATCATGGGTTTAGAAACGTTTCAGTGAACAATACACTATAAACTGTAAAAATAAATAAATAAATAAATAAATAAATACATGTATTGAATGTAATTAAGAAGAGAACCAAGTTATTCTAAATTGCAGCGTTTCAGTGTTATTTATTATGAAGTGAAGCATAATCCTACTCAGTAACTATAAATTCCTTTCTGGAATTTGGGACACCCTGGACTGGCAAATCCAGCTTGTCATAACATTGTGGCAGTGTTTGTATCGTTGGTATTAGGTTGTTTTCAAAAGTTAGAAATACTTTGATTGGACATTCAACACATGCTTCCAAATACACCCTCAAAACAACATCTATTATGCACTGATCAGCACTAATATTACAACACAAAACATTAGGCCCAGTTTTGTTTAGGTTACCCTCATGCTATAGGGGCAGCTCTGGCGGGTAAGGGCATGGCTCCACGGGGCCTCTGGGGGTGTGCTGTGGTGTCTGGAACCAGAATGCTGGCAGCGGATCCTTTGGGTGGTGTTGGTTGGGCGATGGGGCTTCTGTGGATAAGACTTGTTTGCCCAGTGCATCTCATTGGTGCTTGATTGGATCAGGATCTGGGGAGTTTGGAGGCTGGGTCAACAACCCCATGCATAGTGGCTTGTGATGCACTAGGTGTTCTGGTACCTTCCTAACGTGGACAGCATGAGTATGAGTGCTTCCTTAGTTTTTTGTAGAATTGGACCGGACAGGCCAGCCTTTGGTCCCTGTGGGCATGGGTGAGCTTTGGATGCCCATGATCCTGTCACCAGATTAAAATGTATATAATTGATAATCATTGTCATTAATTTCACCTGGCGGTGGTATTAGGGTTGTGGCTGATCAGTGTATTTTTCAATTAAAACACATATTTGAAATTCATCCTTGATTTTACCGAATACATTAGTTTTTTTTTTCTTCTTCTTCTTCTACTTCTTTTTGCCGCTAAAGGAACAGGTAAGCTAGGATCAGTTCTTTGAGTGTGAATTGAACCTGAGCCATGATGGTGAGTGCTCTGAACACTAGGTCTACAAGGGAACCTGATACTGATGCTAATAAATACGAATGTGCCAAAACTACTGTTCAGTAGCTGATCGCAAGGGCTTCCTCAGCTGTTGATGAGCACAATGTGTGTCAATATCTCTAAATGTCTTTTGGTGTGTGTAGATATGTGAAGATGCCTGTAGATGTCTTTAGAAGTGTGTAAATATCAGTAGATGTCTATAGATGTCTGTAGATGTCTGTAGAGCTGTGTGGATGTCTGTAGATGCTTGTAGATGTCTTTGGATGTTTGTAGATATCTGTAGATTTCTGTAGATATTGTACGTGTAGATGTCTGTGGATATGTTTATAAGAGTGTAACTTTGATTATCCCTCGTGCGGTTTAAATGCGATGCTGATTTTCTGGATGTCCCTCTTCTGCTCTCTTTGGACATTTGTAACAGGTAGAAATTAAACGTTTGTCAGCAAAATCTTCAAGTCTAATTTGTGGACTGTTTAAGATTATTTAAGACCCTGGGAGGGATGTGTGGATAAATGGATGGATGGATGGATGAATAAATGAATGAGTGAATAAATAAATAAGCATTGAGTACTGAAATAAAATAAAAACATATCTGGTCTACTTTCATATGTCTAATATCAGCATGCCATGAGGGAAACAGTGCTCGCAAGGCCTTCCAGATCTGCAGTAAGCACGGTGGTTAGTAGTTTCATCACGTGAAACGCTGACAAAAATATTTCCCCCTTCCCCGGATGCTGCTTGAGTCGCCTGGGCCTCATTTGTTTAATGTAATAGCTTTCTAGCCATCCACTAAAAAGCGAAGCTGGAAGCAACATTCATTGATGAGAAATCTTTTTTTCCCTTCAAGTCCAGCAGTATGTGAATTTTTTTCATGTTTAATGGTAGGAGAGAGAGAGAGAGAGAGAGAGAGAGAGAAAACGATTAAGGTTGGAGAGGAAACTGAGAGGCAGAATGATGGAGTGAAGGAAGGCAGCAGATAGTGAGATGAAGCAGCGAGACAGGAGGGTTATAGGAAGTTTAGAAGATGTGGAGAGGCAGAATGAGTAAAGAGGGAAAGGTGGAATGAGTAAGAGACAGAGAGAGAGAGAGAGGAAAAGGGAGACGGAGAGATGTTTGTGTTGGTAATGTGGCTATCTGTCACTTTAGTCCGGGTGTTTGCATAGCATTTAGCCTCACGCTGTGGCGTCGTTAGCGAGAGGGTGTGAACGAGAAAACTTCTCACTCACTTTATGTGTCCTCTCTCTCTCTATCTATCCATCTCTCCCAATCTCTCATCCCTTACTCCTCTTGAATCGATGGTGTTAATATTTAAACACACTCCTCGCCTTCTTTAGCGGCGGTTTCGCTAAAAGTGCCGAGTGCTGAATTACGTCTCTGTACAGTAAGTGCGACTCTCCATTATTCTCTCCTGATGTCATACAGTCTTTCTCTCTCTCTCTCTCTCTCTCTCTCTCTCTCTCTTTCTCTTGCTCTCGTATTCTCACGCGCAAAAACACACACTGTAAAGTGAAACTGCGTTGTTGAACTGGTTCAAACACAGAAAATGATGGAAGATAAACGTGAGTCAAATACTTAAAGAGTCAAGGAGGGCGTGGAAAGATTAGGAAGAGAAGCAATGACAGAAAATGAGGGTAAGAAGAGGAAAAGAGAGAGAGAGAGGATGAAAGAGAAGGGATAAAAAGTGATGAAGGGAGGATAGTGAAGGTATGGAGAGGAAAAGGTGTGAAAAAAGAAAGAATATCGAGGAGACGAGAAAGAAAGCTGAGAAAAGAGGAAATTAAAGATAAGAAAGGAATAAAAGGAATGCATAGGGAGGAGAGATAAAGAGGAATGAAAGGAAGGATGAAGAGAAAGATTAAAAGACAAAAAAACGAGAGACAAAAAAAGACCTGAAGAGCGCGAGAGAGAGAGAAAGAAAGAAAGAAAGAAATGTAGTGAGGAAAAAGGATAAGAAAAGAAGGACTCAGGAAAAAAAGAGAACAGGGGAGAAAAAGAAGCAATCTGTAGATCTTACTTCAAACACACACACACACACACACACACACACAGACACACACACACACACTGTTGAAGTGGCCAGCGAACCTCTGAAACTCCCAAATGCCAATCTGCTTCTCGTCCTCGTTTTCCCACTGCGCATCTTCCTGGCACTCTTTTTTTTTTTTTTGTCCCTCGCTCTTTTTCTCTCCCTGAGCGATACCCTGCTGCTGATCAGACCTTCACAGATGGTGTGTTTCTCTTCATTCTCACACTCCACACGAGCTCCTGTCTACACTCAGTGTGTCTCAAGACACACTTCTGTACAGTTTTAGCTCATGTGCGAGTGACGGATAATGGAGAGCGAGGGAGAGCGAGAGCTAGCTAGAGGCAGAAACTTCACCTGCTAGTAATAGTCACGTTTAAGTGAATAAGCTAATGCTAATTAGCTAGCACTAAACACAATCCTTCTCTCACTATCGCTAGCTCACTAACATGGTAACTGAAGGAAAAACTCAGGCCACTTGGAATGAAGTTGATGCGAAGTGTAATTTCAATGTAATTTTCCTCATAAGGATTATTTTCTTTGACATTTCCTGCCACATCTGAGACCCTAGCTAGCTAGATTTACCATCATTTTAAGTGTAAACTGTTTTTTCTTGGTGTCTAGTTATTAAAACAGTTTTTTCATAGGGTTTTAATGTCATTTCTTTTGTACAGTAAATACAACTTCACCTTGGCCATAATAAAATACTGAACATGTACAGTACAGCGATATCACACTTGAGGTCATGCTGTTCTGATGGACATTCCTAAGAAATCCTCAGCTCAGGTTGGAGGGTTAAATCTCGAATAACATTAAATGGATAGCTAGTGTGCTATATAAAGTGTATAATCTCTTGTCCCACACACCCAGTAGTTCCCTTAATCAGGGGTTAGAGAGCGTTTCAGGCTTGTGTTAGGAGCTAGTCGGCTTTTTAAATAAAAGTACGCGGATGGTTAAGATGCGAATCAGAATGACCTAGAAGCGATTTTGGCAGGCGCCTCCTCTCTCCTCAGTACTGAGGACCGTACAGACCTACTTTCTCCCATGCTGTGACCAACAATAAGTGTTATTAATGATTGTAGAACACATCCTGAGACGCAGAATGATACATATAGTTAACTGTCCCAATGCTGTTACCCTCTCTTATCACCACTCACGGAATGCTTCTTGTCCAATCAGATCACTCAGTCAGAATTAACTGTTGAGCTTATATTCATTTTTTTCCTAATACGTTGCCAGCACACATGAGGTAATTGTTCAATTGTTCATGTTTCCATCAATTGTATTTTGCTGTCAGTATTACTGTGTACTTACTTTACCTTATGTAAAACACCTGACAGCTAGGTGCTAATTAAGAAAAATGATAATTTTGCTAGAAGTAGAGTTTTTCATTTGTATCTAGTCATTTTTTTTTTAAAGTAATTAACACATATGAGATAAAGCTTGATATTCCCAGTGTTTTCATTTCATTTCGCTATTGTGTATAATTAAATAGTTAACAGTTACATGCTAGTTGGATTAGTAATTAGAATTTTGTCAACATCAATTCTTTTCTTAGCCGGCTAACATTACCAACACACCAGGTGTAAATGTTCCTGTTCTGCTGTGTATCAATGTGCTTTTGCTTTGTCAAGTTTTTATTTTTATTTTTTAGCATTTAGCAAAGAAATCTGAAGTAAATATTGAGATGCACAATATTTTTGTTCTTTTTTTTTTTTTACATCGCTGAGCCATTATTTTGCCTGTATACAGATAAGTGACCATGTTCTAGTTATTGAAACAGTAATTTTTAAACGTACTGATTATTTTGTTAGTAACTTTCCATGCTACCGTCTTGTTTCCATGGCCACCACGTGTATACATTTTGATTGTATGATATATTAGCAGACACGTGCCACATAGATAGATAGATAGATAGATAGATAGATAGATAGATAGATAGATAGATAGATTTGTATAAAATAAAATAAAAATTTAATCAAATAGTATTATTCAGTTGAGATATCAAAGCAGCTGAATATGAACAGTGTCATCTGTCAAGGTTATATTTTTAGCGATTTTAAAATAAAAAAAAAACTGATTTATTTAATAATGCACTAGCATTTGTTTGTTGAATAGCTGTGTCGTATCTACAGACTTTGCCATTATGTTGCTTTTGTGAAATGTTCTGTCTTGCTTCTGTCATCATGGAGCCTTTACTTGGTCTGTATAAAAGACCATCCTTTGGATTGGATGATCATTTCCAAGTTTACTTATTATTTTGTTAATCATTTTCCTCACACATCTGATGTAAAGGTTGATATTACTGGTAATTCAGTCTTGTTTCTACTTTACATGAGGTTATATTTCCAGGTAGCAGCTAGCTAAACTGTTAACCACAGACATCAGCTCTCTCATTCTCACAGACCATGTTTCCTGGTTTCCTAGAAACAGCATTCTCGCAATTGCGCCCGCTTGAATGATGAGTGTATTATGTGTTTTCCTTCCAGCGTTGAATAGGAAGCACATGGGAAGTGGTTTCGATGCTCCATTTCCCTCTGAGTTGTTTATATTGCTCATCGCTGAGATCAGCATAAATAAGATGGATTTGAGGTTTATTCTAAAATAAATGTTAGAGAGAAGTTGCTATAAAATTTTAAGACACGGTCAAAGTCAGTGGGACAGAGCGCTGCCACAACAGGACGGTTTAGCGTTAGCCTGCTAAGCGCTTTATGGAATAATTAATGGTGTATTAATGCCAGCTGGTTTCCATTAGCGAGTGTATGAGCTCAGACTCGTCTGTCTCCCATAATGCAATAAACAGAGACAGAGGGACCGAAAGTCTGAGTCCAACTACCAAGAACTGTTATATTATTTCATCACGTATTGAAAAGTAATTCAATGATAATTCTCGAACAAGACAATATGCCTTATTGGCTGAGAGCAACAAGGAAGACAAAACGCATAATGGAGACCATATCAGGTGTTAGTTGCTGAGCAAAAACGATAATCATCACTAGGGTTTAAATCAAGGAAATAAAAAAACATAAAAATTTTTTAAAAAGCAATTTACTGTGTGAGAGAAGATTCATAGAGGATTGGATTTGTCTCCGGTTTAAATAAAGGCCTCTTGAATAATACTGAGCAACTAAGGAAAAAAGTAAAATAAATCATATAATGAAAACAATTCTCAGTAGTGGACTCAGATTTTTTTGGACCCGAGTGTCCATGTGTAATCACGCACTGTGTACAGTTTCCAAAAACGCCTTTGAAAAATTACACACTGGAGAGCCAGGCGTTTCTCTCTGAAGCTTGCTCTGGGTCAAACCACGGGGCTGGGGTACACATTTAGCAGGAAGTGTGGGTGTGTGTCTGCATTAACTCCATCCAATATAATCCACAAAACCTCGCATGACCTGCCGCTAAGTGTTAAGTCACAGCTTTTATTTTCTGTTGTGTGGGAGAGTTATGAGTCCTGGGCTGAGAGATGCTGTTTATTTAACAAGCTAGTGAGCTAGCAAGCTAGACATCTCTCTAACACACACACACACACAAATACAGAGCCTGGTCCAAAAATTGAGTCAAGAGGACATGTGTGAATGATTACATACAGCCTGAGTAATCCGATATACTATTTTATTTTTATGATGTTCTGTTATCGTGATTCATAAATCCATTTTAAACTCATACAAAGACATCAAGACAGAAAAGTATTTGGGTCCTAAATCACACTATACACACTACAGTCATACATTATACATTACACTCATAAACTATATGCTAGTGTCAACCAGCTGTACACAATTGTCTTGCACTATACACTGTACATGAGTCTTATAACATATACTATACACTTTATATTTAACATTATAATCATACATGTTACACTGTACACTATGAATTATAGTAATACACTATGCAATATAAACTGTACATTAGTCATACACTATACAATATACATTAGCCATACACTGTACAATATACACCTTATATTAGCCATACAATATACACTATACATTAGTCATACACTATAGAATATACACTATACATTAGTCATACACTATAGAATATACACTATACATTAGTCATACACTATTTAGTATGCACTGTTCATTAGTTATACACTATACATTAGTCATACACTATAATGTAGAGTGTATATTCTAGTCATACCCTATATATATATATATATATATATATATATTAAATACAGTAAACGTTTTTCTTACGCTGTACACAATATACTATACATTACAATCATGCCCTATACACAAGACACTAGTGACAAACTACAGTCACACACTACAGACTACTTTTATGCAGTATTTACCACGTTGTATTAAAAACTACATTTAAAAAAGCTTAATAAAAAGTATAAATGATAACAAAATGTTATTAAAAGTGTGCTAAAGTGGAAAACAAAGTACTAAAAAAAACTAAAACAGTACTAAAATGAAAAACAAAAATAATATAATAAGCATTAAAATAAATTGAAACTAATAAATCAATAACAATTCAAATAAATTACAAATTATTAAAACATAATTAAAACATTAATAGAAAATTAGGGAAAAAAAGAAAAAAACACCTAACCAAATAATGTAAAAAATAAATAAATAAATAAATAATAGAAACAATAATAATAAACATGACATTCTAAATCACATAACATACAAAATTAAACTGATAAACATTTAAAAAGAACAAGATATAAAAAGATCCTGTTCATGTGGTTTTATGTGTCATTGCTGTTGGAATTGTTAACTAAATAAATCCTCTCTCTTTTCTCTGTATGTGCAGGTAAAGGGGGCGTGTATGTTCAGGAGAACAACACCATAGACACAGGTGAGGTTGATGTCGGGAGACGGGCGGTGCAGGATGTTCCTCCTGGAATGTTCTGGCGTTCTCAGCTCTTCATAGATCAGCCACAGTCACTCAAGTTCAACATCTCACTGCAGAGGGGCGCACTCGTCGGAGTGTACGGACGCAAGGGACTGCCGCCTTCACACACTCAGGTAAGACACACACGCACACATTACAGAGCTAAAATAAAACACGTGTAATGCTTAGTGGTTTGTTTGCCTTCTAATATGGCGGAAGAACAAAGTCTTTAAAGTTAAAGCAGTTGACATAAGTGGGCAGAGCTAATAGTAAGTATTATTAACCTTGCTTGGAGAAAAGGTCATTATAAAACATTGTAAATATAATAAAGTATACAACAGTTAGTTCCAACCAAGCAATCTGATTGGACGTCCACTAGTGATGCGCGGGTCGTCTGGTAACCCGCGGGTCGGGTTGGGGCGGGTAAAGAAATTGTCGCTTTATCTGCGGGGCGGGTTGGGGCGGGTCATTAAAAACAAAATTAAATAAAAAATCCATGTATGTTGCGTGCAATTCCGCTGC
>JAQQZS010000038.1:5484048-5489048 GCA_030068045.1 Platyallabes tihoni
TATTATTTTTCTTTTTCATTCATTTATTTTTTACTCAGTAGCGAATATGATTTAAAATGTAGTGAAGTACAATACTTCAAACTAAACATACTTAAGTAAAAGTAAAATGACAGATTTTAAAAACTACTTTAAAAAGTACGCAAAAAATCTTCTCAATTACAGTAATGCGAGTAAATGTAATTCATTACTTTCCACCTCTGGTCTACAGTATCTGTCTGTCTATCTGTCCATCTATCTTTCTGGCTATGTGTCTGTCAGTGTCTCTGCCTACATTATCTATCTATCTGTCTGTCTCACTGTTTGTCTGTCTGTCTCTGTATCTGTTTGACAGACAGATAGATGGACATACCTTTCTCTCTGTCCGTATGTACAGTATGTATGCCGACTATCTGTCTCTTTGTCTGTCTAACTATCAATTAAGGATAGTCTTTAAAATTATCAGATCTGAACTTTAAGGATAAATAAATAAATAGAGTCAGCACAGTGTCTTACTGGTCAGCACTGTCGCTTTGCACCTTCAGGGTCTGGGTTCGATTTCCGCCTCGGGGTCTGTGTGTGTTTTTGAAGTTTACATATTCCAATGTGCTTGGTGGGTTTTCTTCGGTTTTCTTCCCACAGTCAAAAAACATGCAGATGAGGCTAATCGGTGCTATATATTAGCATATATAATGGCACCCCTATCAATTATTTGTTTGTTTGCTCATTTATTAATTTCAGCACATTTAGATATACATGCATGAAATAGATTTTGTCAAAAACTGGCTATAACTTCTACTCTCCAAATAATAATAATAATAATAATAATAATAATACTATGAAGAGGTAGAAGGAGAGAGTAATCAGGTGGGCGTGGTCGAGCGTGCCACATGTACAGCATGGTACAGTTTAACTCAAGTTTGTCTCACAGTTCGGCTCACGTCTCACAGCAGATTTTCTCTTCTCACGTCTCTGCGTCCAAATCTCTGAACACGTTTCTCCTCCACAACACACTTACTTACACACCCATCCGCCAAAAAAAGAAACGTCCCACGGTCAGTGTGTGAGTCGCAACAGTCTTTAGTCAGAGCTACATTTAAAGACTTTAATTGCTGCTTTTAGTAAACCGTGATGTTAAACATCGGACAAAAATATACAGATTTATAAACTCTGTAAACACTCAGACGTGCTGCAAGAATTATTGTGCTGCAGACAGTAATTCATAACTGAGGGAGACAAAGTCACCACTCGTACATGTTTCTCTGAAATCTGTACCGGAGAGCTGCTTAGGGAAATAAATATCATGAAGTGCAATTCAAAGTGCAATAAAACAGTAAAATACAGCAGTGTATCATAATTGTATAAACCTTTAGTACATCATTATGATAATTAACACAGATTCATCTCGCTGCACACGTCTTCTTTAACATTCAGAGGTTTGCTTCTGTCCCACATCTTATCCACCATTTCCTCCATTCGCAAAAAAACAACAGAAAAAAAACATTCACAAAATTGTGTGTGTGTGTGAGAGAGAGACAACACGTGACAGGAACTCCGGATGAAGTCTACATTTAGCTTCGCTCTTCCCCAGTGAGACGCTGATTTATGACATGGTCCTCAATCGTGGCTCGTATTTCATCAGACACACGTCTCTGTCGGTGTGGCGTTCTACCTCGGTCTGGTTGTCCTCCTGTCATGCGCATCGCCAGACTTCGTCCTTCTTTCATAAGCGTTATGTTTTTGATTGAGACTCCCATCAGCTTTACTGTATACAGCGTCTGCCGCAAACATCTAATGAGATTTAAAAGGACTGGAATTGGGATGAGAATTGCACAAGACATTATTAAAACCCTGGAAGCATCGAGGATCTGAACCCTCAACTTCACAGAAGAAATGTGGTCAGGACAACATCCTGAGTGAGCGTGATGGGAGATCATCTAAAAGCTACACTGAAGTCACACTGTAATAAAATGGGGAGTAGAAATCAGAGCTACAGGATGTTTATGTGGCAATAAGATAAAGTCAGCTGACGACCTGAATGTACTGAAATGACGAGGTTATCACATCAAACAGCTTTTTTTGTTGCACAGATGGTGTGTGTGTGTGTGTGTGTATGTTTGTGTTTTGGGCCATCATCATTTTGTAAGCAAAAACTTGAAATGTAGTTGGTAAAAAAAAAACACGTACTAAAATCATGTATAACTCTGGATTGTTTTATTTTGAAATGTTTCATCAAATCCCTGAACATCTTCCTTCTGTGTGTTCAGTGTCTGTGGGGTTCGAGTACGAGTCATGTCTGGACCTGATCCTGTGGGAGAAGAGGACGGCCGTCCTTCAGGGTTACGAACTCGACGCCTCTAACATGGGCGGTTGGACGCTGGACAAACACCACGTGCTGGACGTCCAGAACGGTACGGACACAAGCTGCCGAGTTCTGTACTGTGATTGGTGTTGATGAATTTTCTTTTACAGCAGCTTTGAGCGTGCGCTTTCGCTTCTATACTGTAGGAACAGCTCGTTCACAAGGACACAGTGTGTGGAGGAAATAGTGAGGAGACTTTTATGTTGAATTTACGGAATGAGTTAATGTTTGTAACGATCACCAGATCGATGTATAAAAAAAAATACGTAATATTTACATGTCGTAGTGTAAGAAGAACAAAATGCAACGTTTTTCTTGCACACACTTATATACTAAATACAGAACATAGTCACAGCATCACTGATGTGTGTGTGCGTGCGTGTGTGCGTGTGTGTAAAAGGCCAGAAGGTTTATTGCGTTTTCTTCACCGCTTTAGCCGCTTCAGCTCCCAAGCTCTTTCCTCGTCCTCTTTTTCCGATCCCAGAAGACTTCAGCGCCGCTTTCATCTTGCCAACCCGTGACACCGTTTGTGACCTATGACCTTTAGACACCTTCTTCTATCCTCTTCTTCTAAACCTTTCTCTATTCCCCATCACTGCCCTAAATATAGGCTCTCAGCAGAGCGAGGCTCAGATGTGTGTTCACAGCCGAGCATGAAGAAGTGTTTTTTATATGTATATATATATATATATATGGCGCAGATGGGAAAGATCACATGATGTTCTGAGTTGCTGGAGTTTTAACAGCGCCCTCTTCTGGCTCGTGCTATGACGGCGGTAGGTCCATGCTGTAGAAGTTGATATTGCTTTCTTCTGGTGATAACCACGTTCGTTATCAGCGCGTCTATGTCGCTTTCAGAGAATTTAATATAAACACTGGATGCAATTCCGCACACCATGACCTCCTGATGAACAGCACCGCGCATGTCGCAGCAATTATACCGACCCACCGGACGCAATCACAACATAGTAAGCGCGTGATAAGCTGCCGGTAAGAGCACGGTGCGATCTGATCGGATGTAGTAATAACTCTGTTTGATCTCGTTGAGCATGTGGTCATGTGTGTGACAGGAAATTAGTGATAACGTGACTGATGGACACGTTGAAAACCTGACACGGATGTGACTAGGAAGTAGCGTGAACTTGATACATTCACATCTTTTCTATTTTGACCACAATATTTTGTTATTCGTCGAAGTGTGACAGAACTAACTAAACGGGACTATATTTCAATCAGACTAAATCACTGAGATGAATAAAAAATGTTTTTTTAGCTAAAAAAGAGTTAATCTAAAGCGGTTGTGAATCTGGCGATGATTTATTTTTCCCAGGGTCATTTTTTGTTTTTGGTGTCAAATTTTTCTTCTTTTTTTTGTTCTCCATCCCCTCCTTCTGTATATTTGTAACCTTGCAATATCTCTTTCTAACGTTGCAGAAAGTGAGCTTTAAAGTTTTCCCTCTTAGTCCGAGGTGTAAAAGTAGCCGTATGATATCTGGATAATTTCTACCTCGGGATGAGTGAAAGCTTTTCTTGCCTTTTTTTTTTTCTTGTAAACGTACGCGAGGGACTCACACAGCAGTTTTCACAGTTTAAATTGTTTCTTCCCTTCATATTGCTGAGCTCCCTTTATCTCTAAAAACAATAATCTCATTTCATCGTAAAAACCCCGAGCGAGGATGACCACACGTCTGCCAGAATCTGATGACAAGCTTGTTTTTTCTCCCCCCTTTAAAGTTTGTGAGTTATTTAAAAAGAATGCACAACTTATATACTGTGTGTATATATATATATATATATATATATATATATATATACAGTATATAAGTTGTTTTATATATATAACGTCCCAGACATTAGCAGGACCTCAGGATTTCAGCCAGACGTTTTTTTTTTCTCAGGATGTAGAAAACCAAAAGACATAAACATGGACCTAAAAACAGTCCTGATGGCAGACAGACGGACACGGACGAGAGCGAGGAGGAGGTTTAGTACCAGAATAAACAGAGTGACGGAGCCGGCGATTCAGAAAATGATAGACGAGTGAAACAGACAGGACTGGAGTAGGACAGGAGAGACGGATAATCGATAAACAAACAGAGGTCAAACTGACTAAAGCGAGCTGTCGACCTGCTCGTGATTCTGACAGGAGGTTACAGGTCTGAGGTTCCAGGGTTTATAAAGAGAGTTTTTGGGATCGTGGATCAGGTTTCATTCGTACATTTTGGATCAGCGTGTGGATTTATAAGACAATGAGCATGAGCTGAATAATGTTGAAAAAAGACACAGGAAAGCGGTGTGTAAAAAGATTTAATATCATTAAACTGATGTATAAATAATGTCAGCAAGCTGATTTCATTATTAACCGTGAAGTCCTGAGGATAAATCGTATGTATCGTGGCATCACGTCATATATCCTAGAAAAATATATATTGTTTGGTATTAGATTGAAGATCATTTAATACTGTATCTTATATCATTTAATATCGTATTGTATAGTGTATCAGTTGGTATCCTATAGTTTATGATTTAAAACTGTGTCATATATTGTGTTTTATGTAATCTTATATATATATATATATATATATATACTGTATATATTGTTTAATATTGCATTGTATATAATTTAAATCATTTAGTATTGGGTGTGATTTAATATCGTTTA
>JAQQZS010000038.1:5494048-5501548 GCA_030068045.1 Platyallabes tihoni
ACACTCCTGCTCAGTAAGCTTTAAACGCGTTGTTTTTATTTGTTCGATTTTCCCTCCGTCCTGATATTCCTCGTGACGTGTGATAAAGATCTAGCGATCGCTCCTGTCCTCTGGTCTCGCTCCATCTTTTGCTCATGCTCGGTGTCTCAGGTTAAGTAAAGATCAAAACTTTTTGTTGTTGTTGTTGTTTTTGTTTTTGATTTTTGGGGTTTCTGATGAAAGACCCCCGGCGTCTGGCGTCCTGTCGGTCCCACGTCACTCACGCGCAGCGTCTTTCCCTCAGTCCAGAGCGGATGCATTACATCCCGATTATCCTTTTTAGTCTTAATTACTGTTTTGCTGCTGCGTGGGATGTTGCTTCCTGACAGATTGCTTTGTGCGTGCGGAGGAAGCGCCGCTTTTCGGTGTGTTTTGTTGTGAAAGCGCCTCGCCGTCAGAGCCATTCTGTGGCACACACTCCGGAGAACGAGAACAGATTTCCTTTAACACAGAAGTGGATTTTCACAGGTTCACAGAACATACGTTTCGCTCTCAGCTTATAGAAGAGCGTGAGCGGGGATTCTATACTGTAGCTCTGTGTGTCTGTACGTATGTGTGTGTGTGTGTGTGTGTGTGTGTGTGTGTGTGTGTGTGTGTGTGTGTTTGCATTAAAACACTAAGAGAGGTTTGAAGAGATGGGGGTTGAGGAAATAAGAGCAAAGAGACAAATAGACTAGGCTTACTGTAGGCTCACACACACACACGTCATGCAATTGTTTGCAGATTTTCTGTTTATCTTCGTCTCATTCTTGCAAAATGTCTCCTGAACATAAGAGTGAAATTCTGCACTTTTTAAATCTCATCTGATTTTGTATATATAAAATGCAGGTTTTTTTTATATATATATATATATATATATATATATATACATACACACATGTATATAAAGGGATTAAAGGAATAATCTAAGACAATGATAAAGAAAGAGTAAAGAAAGAAACGGTACAAAGAAAAGAGAGAACACAGGTTGAAAAGACGGGAGAAAGAGAATAATAGAAAGACAGAGAGGGAGAAAAAGAAGAAATAGGAATAGGAATGAGAGCAAATAAATAAATATATAAAAAAGAAAATAAGTAGTGTTATATAAGCAGATAAGAAATAACTAGGAGAAAAATAAAAAGCAGTGAAAGTAGAGAGAGAGAGAGAGAGAGAGGGAAAAAATAGAGTAGGAAAAGGGGAGAGAAAATAAATAAACAGTGTGATTTAGGCAGAAAGCAATGAATAGAGGGGAAATACAGGAGGAAGTAGTGAAGTACTGTAATAAAAAGCAGTGTGTGTGAGAGAGAGAGAAAGAAGCCAGAGAGAACGAAATAGAGAGAGGGAGACAGAAAGAGAGACAGAGAAAGACAAGAGAGAGAGAGAGAGAGAGAGAGAGAGACTTGTAATGCTTTGGCAATGCTGTGCTTATACTGTATGATCGCGCCAATAAAGCATGTTAAACTAAATTGTAGGCGGGGACTGTCTTAAATCAGAGCGTCTGATTGGTCGGACGAGAGAACCATTTATGACATCACATGCATTTAAACTTACACCGGTCCGTGTTCTCACTGGAGAAATTCCACTAAACTCAGGCCTCGGGTCCAGACTGTACTAATAACTGTTTAATCTCAAGTGTGTGTGTGTGTGTGTGTGTGTGTGTGTGTGTGTGTGTGTGTGTGTGTGTGTGTAATTCTGCTGAAAAGATCTGTATAAGTTTCAGAGATTCCTTCAGAGTTTAGACAAAGTTATAGACTAGATTGGAGTGCGCTGAGTGTAGTGTTGAAGAGCTGAAGTGTGTTAAAGACAGACACACACACACACACACACACACACCCATGGACACGCTGCAGTCAGGAAATTAAAAAGGGATGAGTTACACACACAGTACTCAACCTGCTTTCGCTAGCTGGTGGCATTTCCTCTTGTGCGACACACACACACACACACACACACACACACACACACACACACACACAATTTGCTCCAGGCAGTGTGAGATTAAACTTGGTACAGTTTGAAGATTCACTTATTTGTCAGAAAGAAAGAGAGAGCGAGAGAGAGAGAAAGAAGACATAATCAGAAAGACAGGAAATAAAGTCGCGGTCACGCTACTGATTCGCTTCAGTTTGTGTCTTGTGGTGAAAATTATCGAGACCAAAGTGAGCCTGGAGGAGCGGTCAGGAGACAAGTGACCTCACAGCGTAGCTGGGACTGAATTCATCAGCGTCCTGAAGCAAGCTCAGCAATTACATCAGCTTGTACACAAGTATCATTTTTAAATATATTTCCTGCACGTCCAGCTGTAAGATAATCCAGTAACAGGGGGACGTTTGTGTGTCGTGTACGGAAGGAGTCTCCAGTGTCAGTGCGTATCAACATCAGAATGTTTCGCAAAAACTGCTCCTGTCTCCTGATTGGTCCGAAGGTGTTGATGAGATTTCTCTCTAAGAGCAACTCTGAAAGTAGTGCAGCTGCACATTACAGTCTTTTTATTATAAGATTATTAATACACTTGCTAACATGTTACTGTTTCCATAGTAACGGGTCATTCTAACATCTTTCTTTATCGCGGTTATGGAAGGAGTCTCCAGTGTCAACACTTTCTGAATTATGCTTTTGTAAAGCTGTTAGTGGTTTAGACTTTTCTTTTGTTTGCATCAGGAAGTTTGTTTTGCGTCTGTTTATTAACTTTAACTGTATTTATAAATGGATTTAAAAGAATAATGTTATGTTGTGATAAAAGCAAAAATTGTAATTGTCAGAAAACGTTGCAAAGCAACTAGTGGACAGTGAAGGTACTGCAGGCTGATTGTGTGAGGTCATTTACGTACAGTGAAGAAATAAAATGTTATTTTTAACGTTCAAATTTTGTAATCAAGTACCCACAAAATTTGGGAGACAGAGGAAAACCAGCATAGATTGTTTAATAAGAGACATCAAAGAGGAAGAAGGAATCGACGCAGTGGAGACGGAGAGATAGACAGATGGTTAAACGTTTGGTTTTAAAAATTGAAAAATAAATCTCTCTTTCTCTTCATCTGTCTGAACACAACACAGGAACTGAAACAGCAAACATGAGCACCAAGGTCAAAATAAATGCCCCTGTAATACAGAAGTCCAGAGGCACGTAGCACCTCTTGGGAGAATCCTGACAACAGTAATACACTGTGTGAAGTGCAGCTAGATGAAAAAAAAAAAAGAAATCCACAAAGTGGTGCTAGAGGTCGGAATAGTTGGAAAGATTGAGGAAGGATGGATGGAGTTCATGGAGTGCAGAGAGAGAGAGAGAGAGAGGAAGGAATCAGAGGTGGAATAAAGCAAGGGACGGATGGAGAGGAGGATAGAATGAAGGATGGATAGAGAGAGGTTGAAGTAAGGGCAGGGTTGGATTGGTCGAGGGAGGGACGGAGTTAAAATGGACGGAGTGAGGAAGAGAAGCCGAAGCTGTTTTGCTGCTGGGTAAAGATGTAAATATCCGTTTGGAGGCTCACATGGGCATTTACTATGGATCGAGAGACACATAAAGAAAGAGAAGAAGAAGGAGTGAGATAGATAGATAGATAGATAGATAGATAGAATCCAATTTATTCCATAACCTTTTTTTCTTTTAAATATTTACCGTTTTTTGTCTTTTGCACGAGGTGAAGACCTGATAATGAACAGCCTCATGATTGAAATGTGTTAAAGCGCTTGCTCCTCATTAACATCTCCAGACTCGTTCCTCTTTCTTCTTCTCTCGATCCCCGCGTTCGGGTCGGATTTGGCTCCTTAAATCCGTGACCGAGCTCACTGTGATTTCATTTGCATCAAGCATTACCGAGTCCTGCTGAGGGGAACAGGAAACGTGACCCACTTTTACTCCTCTTACAGGAACTGCATAAACGTGTGTGTGTGTGTGTGTGTTTATCGATTCCCACTGCAAAGTTAATTAACATCTCTGAGAAGCCAGTACTGTTTATTATAGAAGGACAGAAATATCATACAGTATAGAGAGACTATTTAGGAGCAGAGAAATAATTTAATGTCAGGATGGAGAGATGATAAAAGGATGTAGTGGTGGTAGGAAGAAAGATTGAGGATGGATGGATGGATGGATGGTGGGAGAACAAAGCAAGGCATGGGTGGATGGGAGGATGGATGGATGGGTGGACTGATGGAGAGAAGGATAGAGGCAGGGCAGGGTTGAATCTGTTGAGAGAAGAACTAAGAAGGTAGAGACTGGAGAGAGACAGAAGTGATCAAAGAAGAGGAGAGAAAGGAATTGATGCAGTGGAGATGGATGGATGGATGGTTTTAAAATTGTATACTAGCTCTCTCTCTCTGTCTCTCTCTCTCTCTCTCTCTCTTTAGGTATTCTGTATAAGGGCAACGGCGAAAACGTGTTTATTTCCCAGCAGCCCCCGGTGATCAGCAGCATTATGGGTAACGGGCGAAGGCGCAGTATCTCCTGTCCCAGCTGTAACGGCCAGGCTGATGGGAACAAGCTGCTGGCTCCTGTGGCTCTGGCCTGCGGGTCGGACGGCAGCATCTACGTGGGAGATTTTAACTACATCAGACGGATCTTCCCTTCAGGAAACGTCACCAGCGTCATGGAGCTCAGGTAGGGCACGGGAACGACGGGTGGAGGGACGGGTGAGGGAGGAGGAATGAACATGACCGCAACAATTGTCGGCAACAGTACCAATAAACTCAATTCTGACTCTGGATATACAGAAGTGATTTAAGATGGATGGATCAACGGGTGGATGGGTGGAGGGATGACGAAAGGGATGTGCCAAATTAATCGCAGATCAAGCTTAAATGCTAATTATCTAACTCATGAAGTGAAGGACTGGATTTGGATGGATGGATGGATGGATGGAGAAGCAGTGGATGGAGTTTGCACTGGATGGATGGATGGATGGATGGATGGATGGATGGAGTACTGGATGATGTGATCATTGTGTGTTTCCTGAGTGAGTGTAGGACAGGAGAAGTAGCAGCAAATACAGTGTGTGTGTGTGATGTTCTGTATTTCACAGTGTGTGTATGATGTTCTCGATTTCAGTGTGTGTGTGTGTGTGTGTGTGTGTTTGATGTGTATTTCACAGTAAATGTGTGTGTGTGTGTGTGTGTGTGTGTGTGTGTGTGTGTGTTTGATGTGTATTTCACAGTAAATGTGTGTGTGTGTGTGTGTGTGTTTGATGTGTATTTCACAGTATGTGTGTGTGTATGTGTGTGTTGTGTAATTCTCAGCGTCTCCTCACAGTCACCAATAACTCGTCCCTGTCTACCTGCTGCGGCATGTACCCGCCCCACATGGCATTTATTTATTTATTTATATGTATCATGTTTATTTATTTATATGTATTATTTTGATTTATTTATTGTGGAACTGTGAAGCCTGTATCGCGCCGAGTATTTTCTTCTTCTTACCAAGAACTGAAGCGCTCTCCATCTTGTAGTTTCTTAGGTGAAATCTAACAGAAGCAAATCTCATTTTCATATATATATATATATATATATATATATTTTTTTTTTTATCACTTTATTTTTATTATATTATTATTGGACTTCATTATCAGTCACATGACCGTGTCAGGGGTAGAAGGTCAAACTCGTGCAAATTTCTCACACACCACTAATTCACTGCTGTACCGTTAACACTGTTTATTTCACTATTATTATTCATATATAATTAAATTCAAATTAATAATTGTTTATTTATTCATTTATTTAGGGTTAAAATATAGAGAACATTTAAATTACGATGCATTATAATATAATAATAGTTACTAGTTATTTATTTTTGCAAAATTGGTGCTTTCATGCATGGATGTGGATTGATTTTAAAAATTAATTAATTAATTAAAAAATATTAATAATTTCAACAGAATAAATAGAGTAAATAATCACAATTAAAATGTTAAATATGTAAAACAAAGTATCGTTAATGTTAAGGTGATAAATAAATAAGTAAATAAATAAATAAACTTTTTAACTTGAAAGCAGACTTGTGAAATAATGCTATTTTAGAAAAAAATGTGCCTAGTCTTGTTACTGCATAATGTCATTAAATTGTATTTTATATTTTTATTATATTTAATATATTTTATTTAAAAAATCAAGCATATTTAATATAAATAATTGGACCTTAAGGACCAGTGTTACTTTAAATACATTTATAGAGTAAGGTATTAAACACACACACACACACACACACACACACACACACACACATACTCACACTAGCGCAGGAGTGATAACTGAAGGGGTTTTTTCCTTCCTCGCTCCCAGTATATAGCACTTACTGGAAATGAAACCCTGAAGATGATTTTTAGAGTTTAATTATTACATTACTCTGTCCTCCAGATTTATCACCAAACTGCTCAATCTAACACACACACACACACACACACACACACACACACACTTACACCGGAGCCAAGTGTTCATATTAAACTCTCTTTAATAAAGACCTATAACTCACTCTCTCTCTCTCTCTCTCTCTCTCTCTCTCTCTCTCTGAGTTCAATTAAATCTCCTTATTGAATGGTGTGTGTGTGTGAGTGTGTGTGTAGGGAGTTAAATGAATGCTAGGTCCTGAGCGTGACATATTCACAGTATGTCCCCTGTCCAAATGAAAACGCAAGCCTGATGAAATCTCTCTTCATTCTCTGAGACGTAATCAGTTGTTATGGGCTCGTTAACGTCGCGCTCATGCAGCGCTCATGTCTCTTAAAACACTCATAAACACACACACACACTCAAGCTAAACACATACACGTAGGCTTTCAGACAGTTACACACACACACGTCTCTTAACCTGACTTTAGGTCCAACACATAGTAATAAACAGCACATATTAAACATGTTGTAACATTTTATCCTTTATACTTTTGTTTGTTTGAAAGTTTATATGTAAAACATGCACAAAATTAATAAGGTAAAAAATAGAAATAATAGTTTTACTTTACTTATTTTTACAAAGAATAAAAGTTTACACATTTGAATAAGAATAAAACTCAGTTCCTCACCTAAACATTTACATACATAATGTCCAGCTGACTTCAAAAGTAAAAAGATGCTACTAATTTTACATAAGATTTTTCTATTTTAAAAGCAAACAAAAAGATTCTAGCCACTAATAAAAAAGCTAATTTTAAAAACATAGATTTAAAAAATAAAGGATTCTATCTACTAATTTAATTTTAAAAAGCATTCACATTTTTCCTCATTTTGGTCGTGTTGTTGTTGTTATTATTATTATTTTTTATTATTGTTTGTTGCTGTTGTTTTGTTAAAACACACAAAACAGGAAGTTCCTAATTTTTATCAATTGTTTAGGGAATTTATCTACTGTAATTCCTAGACACCTTTTCAGCTAACTCTCAGCTCGTTATTTTCTAAAATATAAAAACAAAATTTGTATCATTTAAGTTTAAATGGTGTAACCTTTGTAAAGCTCTTAAACTTTCTACATTTTTTAGTTATTAGAATAAG
>JAQQZS010000038.1:5508995-5527566 GCA_030068045.1 Platyallabes tihoni
GCAAACGCACAAACCCAAATGCTGTCGCCGCGGCTCCGCGGCGGTAAAACGAACGCTCCAATTTGGTGACCACTGTACATCCTCTAGAGATCATTTAACATGTGTGGAGGTGATACAGTATGTAAGTACAACACCATCGTATAGAAGGCATTTGAGCCTCCGTAAGCTTTATGGTATCTGCAAGGAATCCTGGAGCTGATCCCCTGCAGATCCCGAGGGACAACTGGTCCGTTTCATAGCAGTGCTCAAGCTAACACGTTGTTGTTATCCTTATCTTAATCTCAATCTTTATCTTTATTCAACCTGATATTTGGCAACGATTATTCTCCCCTATTTACTTTCGTCCCTCTTCTTTCCTACTGATATGAGAGATTGTACCTTGGAGCGCTCTGTGGAGCAACAGCACAAAAAGTGACACATAATGATCATAAGTGCATTATTAATCACAAAAGAAAATTGCAATTTTGAGCTAGGATACAGAATACAGCGTCCCTGGATCAGATAGGGTTATCAACAGGGGCAACTTGGTGGCTTGAACCCCGAACCTTCCAATCAGAAACTTCCCACAGGCATTGTTCTTATAAATTAATGTATTTGAATCAAGAGCAGAATTTCAGGAAGCAGAACAAGTAAATTATTTAAAGGGAACAAAAATAAATAATGTTAAATGGCTATAAAATGCAGTATGTTTTGGTTATTTTAGTAAAATGAACATATCAATATGTTTACACAAAGCTACACAAGGCAAGATTTATTTTCTTTTTTTTTTTTGAGTGCGGAAACACATTTCTAGTTTAATTTATTGTTGTATTTTGTACAGAAGTACTGTAAAATGTATTTGATCTGAGATAAATTCCTGATCATTGCATGTACAGTATAAAGAAGTCAGGAATCCCGACATCTTCTTTTTGTATCTGTTACAGCGTCTGGACTGTTATTGTTTAATTCTACACATCTTTTTCGCCTATATTAAAAATACTAGCGAACAGACACGGCGAGAAATGAGACGTCCAGCTTTCACTGCACTTTAAATTTCTTTTTTTTTTTTAAACCAATTATAATTTTTTTTAAAGCAGGTCTGACACACGTTCTTGTTTCCGCCAGTAAAGTGAAACCGAATCAGCGGCAAGTTACCGCGAGTCACTTTTATGACAGTCTGCATAAAACATTGAGCTAAACGCCTTGCGCTGCCTCAGGCCGTAGTACAACGTCATTACACTGGCATTACATTGGCATTATACTGGCATTACTGTGACCAGCACCAAACACACATAAATACATTATGTTTATTCGAACGCTGGGTTTATTACCATGTTAATATTTTATTCCACTGAAAATACAAATGTGTGTGTCAGAGAGACAAAGATACACAACTTAATTCTGTATTAAAAAAAACATCCCGTTTTTTTTTATTCTAGTCCTTTTTTTTTCCTATTCTGATAGTAATGAGACTTTTCACAGGCGAGAGGAGAGAAATAATAAGCTGTGAAGCAGTCGTGTAAATGTATATGTTATATGTATGATAATGAAACACGCAAATATGTCGCATTGGTTAAAATAAATATGTTGTATTATTTACTTTGTCCTGTGTCTCTACACAGTGTTTTATAGATAATATAGTCTTTATGTGTTACGCCGCTAATTAAAGGCAAAATAGCCAAAGCAGAAAATAAGCATGTAATGAAGCATGGATTAAAAAACATGGAATATTATTTTGTATATGATTATACATTTTAGAGCTGTTTAGAAAAATCTGTTTATAAGAATGCATCTATAAAATTAAGCGATAATTTATTAAACTCAAAGCTGCTAAGATTTAAACTGAGATCATATTGATATGCGTCACAATTTTTATCCTAACATATGTTTCTCACCATAATAGAGGAAGATAAAATAATATTATAAATTTAAAAGCACATTTCTCCAAACCAAAAATAAATTTAATAATATTGATTTTTTAAAAGGTTATAATATATATAGCAATATAATATTTATATAAATACTGTAATAATCCTTAAAAATAAAAACAAGTTGTAAATCAGTTGTTTATTAATTAATTTAGCTATTTCTATTGTTTTATTCATTTTATTTTATTTTATTTTATAAACTTTTTTATACAGTATTATTTTTAAATATTTAAAAAAGAAAAATGTTTTGCTGCTGCACACACACACACACACACACACACAGACACACACACACACACACACACAGACACACACACACACTGCAGTATATCATTCAGTCTGAACACTGATTGGGGTTTTCTTGGAAACTTAAACACAGAGAAATTCCGTCCAGATTTTTTAACCTCCAATGTGTATTAGACAGGACATCGAAACACTCACACACACACACACACAGACACACACACACACACACATACACACTTCTCTGACAGTGTGCAGCAGAGAGCTACAGTGCCCCCATCTGTCTTTCCAAAGTAGAAAATCTCATCTAACTTCATCTTCATCAGTTCAGACAGTAAAATAAAATGTGTGTGTTGATGGTTCGACTGCATCTGATTACGGCTCCATGCTTTTTATTTTATTTTTTAATTGGATGAGGTTACCTGGCTCTTCAGCACACACAAAGTGTTAGAGTGTAGAAGTGCTCATTAGGACCATCACACTTATCCCTCCGGAAACGTTCATTATAATGTAGAAACACATCTGCGTCTGTTGGTCGGATGAGTCCAGCGGGTCAGACGCAGCAGCCGGGGAAACTGAGACTTTAGAGCAGTTTTAATTCTTTGTGGAGTAAAAAAAGTTGTTTGTTTGCAGCGGAATGAGACATTTTGACCAATATTTTTGACTAAGGGCCAGTTTGTCTACAGTAAAACTATGCAGTGTTGATTTAAACATTTTACACACAGGTCACTTTTGATCTCCACTTTATCTCTGGGATAAAACAGTTTTATAGACCGTTTTCTTTGAACAGAATTTCCTATAGACACGGGTTTCTTTAGGGTGGACTTTCTGTTTTTAGAAATTTTTATAGACAGCATTTTCTAAAAGAAGGTTTTCTACAGGAGGCAAAGTTATATGGACGGAATTCTAATTTGTATGAAACGTTTTCAGTAGGCAGACATTTCTATAGGCAGCATTTTCTATTTTTCTCTTTAAATTCTTTACTTTCAGCTGTTTTTATAGATAGAATTGTATTTGTTTGTTTTGACTGTATTTTCTATGTGTGTATCGATTGATAGGAATTTTATAGATGTTTCTATGGGCAGAGTTTTCTATAGACAGTCCTTTTATATGTAATAGTTCATAGACAGTGATTCCTGCAGGCAGAGCTTCTGTAGAGTTTTAATAAACCGTTTTCTTAGATAGCAGTTTTTAATGGTATAATTTTTATAGACATTATTTTCTATTTCCGTTGGCAGAGTTTCTATAGACAGCATTTTTATAGCCACAGATTTTATGTATGGCTATTCCTCTAAGCAGAGCTTTCAAAAATTTTCTAGACATAATTTTTTATAGACAAAGGTTTCTGTAGGGAGAAATATCTATAGGCATCATTTTTTCCTTTTATTTGTACTTTTTATGGACATTTTACTAGGCAGTTTTATTCTGGCAGTGTTTTTTTATATGTAAATGTTCATAGATATCGATTCCTCTAGTAAGAGTTTTCTATAGACAAAATTTTATATAGATAGATGTTTTTTATAAAGTTTTCTATAGGCAGCGTTGTCTGTAGACAGAGGTTTCCGAATCCACTCAAGGACAAAAAAAAATCACAGCTTTTCAGTTTTCTCAGAAACCACTGTGTGTAGACGTTCCTCCGTAATTATTTTTAGAGCTTAACCTCGACTGTACCGAAACACTGACGCTGGAGACTCCTTCCATCAATGCTGAATAAACATCTCCGTACAGATCACACATTTTTAACAATTTGTTTATGTTGAGCGTCGTATATACTGTACATCTGTGTTCCTACAGCTGTTCCTACAGAAATGACTACATATTAGAAGGAACTCATTGATAGAAACCTGTTCTAGAAAATTAATCATTATGTTATGAAAATTCAGAATGAAGAATTTAACAGCAATGTGGTGTAAATATGTTTAGCATTTTATATAGCAGCTTTGCTGAATAGTACTGTACGTCTCATATTAGCAGATTGCTGACTCAAGATTTTATATCATTCTATATTTAATTTATTAAAAATGTATGCAGACAATTTAACATCATCCTGTCTCCAACTTCCTGTCTGATCGCACAACACCAAAATGATTGTGAAAAAATATCGATAAAAAAAGCAAAAATGACACAAAAATGAAAATTAATCGTTCAGCCAATCAAAGCATTTTATTTTAAAATAAAAAATTAAGGAGCTTCTTCACTCTGCGCAACGAGTATATGTTGATTTTTGTCTGAAACTCAAAGCATGGTGTACAGGATTAGCTTTGGTAGACAGGGACGCAGGTGGACACTGGCAGCTCAGTCGTTTTGTCTTTTGGAGCTTTCAGACAAATGATGGATGATGTTTTTACGTTTCTTATTGCAGGACAGAAGGTAAAGTCTTATTTCCAGTACAGTCATCTAATAGTTTAAGATGAACTTCATATATCCTTGTCCATTTCAGCATTCAAAAATAGCTGGCATGAAATTGTTTCATATAACACTAGGGGAAAAAAACTGAGAGGTATGAACATTTTTTCTGAATCGCTTATAAAAAAATAAAAAAAAAAAAGATAGAGAGAGAGAGAGAGAGATTGCAACACTTTGGAGAAACTTTCCTGTGTCCTACTTGCTGTATAGTTTAACTCAGTCAAACCTGCATTAAGGTGTTTTTGTTTTTTAAACCTGCACCTCATTTATCATTTATCTTTATCCTTTAAATTTACATTTAATTCAAAATTTATTTCTTTATTTTGTATTTCTGTATTTTTGTTATTTTTGACTTGATTATTTTAACTGATCATATATTTTTCTAAGTGATTATAAAGCACTGTTTTATAATGGGTAATGAGAAATTCTCCAGATCTTATATACTTAATATATAATATAAAATTTTATGCATAAACTACAGTGAGGAAGAGGGGTAAGCTAAGTATGTACTCCAGCAGGTTTTCATGTACCTGTATTTTACTTGAGTAGTTTTATTAGTGTATACTTTTTACTCCACTACATTCTACAGCTGTACTTTTACTTCACTACATTTGTGCTTGGTGTTGAAGAAGTAATATCACCACCTGCTGACTGTTCTCCGTCTCGGAGGTGAGGCGGAGGTGGTTTGAGTTTCAGACAGAGACAAAAACGGGACGCTCACAGTCAGAAAGCAGAGAGAGAGAGAGAGAGAGAGAGAGAAGCTTTTATACTATGACTTTAACTCTAGAAAACGCTATAAGCTTTTTATATTTTTAAGTAGTTTTGGACTTATACTTCAGTACAAATGTAAAGGGAGGATTTCTACTATTCTACCTGCGATATCTCTACTTTTACAGGAAGTACAGAGTTTGTATACTTTGCCAAGCACTGCTGTGAGGCTAGTTTAGATTGGGCGTAAATCAGCCAAGCAGTCCAACACCTCGCCACATCGACATCCTGTTTCTAATAGAAATAAGTCAGCAGGTATACACAATGGAATCGCACCTCTCATGGCGTCTATAAGCACGTATGTGGTTCAGACCTGCGTTGGGAGCGCTGAGCAGAACTTCACGTTGTAAACCCTCATAAGTAGCAGATTATGAGAGCTGAGCAGCGTATAAAGAGGAGATAAGTGAACTTGCGCCGTGTTTAATCTGCAGATTAAGGATCCTCGAGGAGCATTAAAGTCTACCGTGTTTCAGAATAGGAGCTTTGTTAAAGCACGGATCAGAACCAGGTGATTAAAGGTGAAAAGTGGACATGGAGCGCAGGCAATATTCCAGAGGAAAATGGCACAGCATGACGTATGACTCCAAACGGATAAAACATCAGGTGTCATTCTTAAAAAAAAAAACTTCAACATTTCTAATCGTTGGCAAAAAGAAAACTAATCTGCTTCGTCACATCACCCCCTCACTCCTGCTTTACTTCCCTGTGTACTCTCTCTCTCTCTCTCTCTCTCTCTCCTCATCTGTCCCCCGGAGTGCGTTTCTGTCCTCAGCGTCCGTCAGCATGAGGACCCTGACCCCATGTTAATGGTCAGACAGTGTTAGCAGTGAAGTTGAAGTAGATCATCTATAATGCAGGCACAGAAGACGAGAAAGCTTTTATTTCTACAGCATTAGAGTTTAATGTTCCTGAGAGAGAGAAAGAGAGAGAGAGGAAATTAGGAGGAAGCAAAGACAGGAATCGGACATAAATGTAACGCGAATTAGAGAAGAACAGGGTTAGGTGGGAAAGACTGTGGGAAATAATGGGGACAGGGTGAAAGGGAGAGGTGGGTAAATGGATGGAAGGGGAGATAAAACAGCAGACACAAAGGGAGTACATGAATGAGAAGAGAGGGACAAAGCACAAAGCGGGACTGAGAAAGAGAAGAGAAAAAGAAGGGTCAAGGGAGACGGAGAGAGCAATGGAGAAAACATGACTATGTAAGGGGGGATTAGAAGGAAGGAAGCAAAGACAGGAATCAGGTTTAAATGGAATATATGAATTAGAGAAAAAAAACTGAGATGAGAGAGAAAAAAAGACAGACAGTGATGGAGAGAGAGAGAAAGGAAAAGGGGAGAGAGATGAAAACAAACAGATGGGGAATACACATATGAAAGAGAAGAACAAAGAGAAAAAGAAACTGGGAAAGCAAAGAGGAAAGGAACAAGGGAGAGAGAGAGACTTTCATGGGATTGCTTTAATTCCTCAGTTCATTGTATTTATATATTTTTAAAAAGTACCCCTTTGACACACACACACACCCCACCCACACACACTTACTCCCCAAAGAAAAACACACACCCCTTCCGCTTTTAGTTCACGTCCCAGAGCAAACAGAAATGTGAAGATGAGAGTCTCTAACAGATTGAACAAAAGTCTTTGTTGTAGCTTCTGTCCGTTCTCTGAACCTGCATCTTCTCCTTGGTGAGAGGACTCTCACTTTTATCAGATTTATCTGAGAAATAACTGGAGTGTGAGGCGCTGCGCTCAGCTTCAGTCAGGATTATGAAGCGTCTGATCCGTGCTGTGGTGTTCGGACCTCCGTCTGTTCCCTGCACTTTCTCAACGGTCTGAAGAGCTTGGCTTATCTGAGCTGATCTCACCGTCCTCCACAGGCAAGATCTGCACTCTGGACCTTCACTGTCTTGGAATTAGGACACTTAAAGAGCCTCAGGCTTTCAGTTGGCTCACACACACTTGATCCTTCTTTCACCTTCCTGTCCCTGCACTTGACTCCAGGACATGTTTCACCACTGAGTTTTTTTTTTTTTTTTCCACAAGAGTGATGCTCCTCATGGACCAGGTGAAGGGTGGCACATTTGAAATGACGCCTCGTGTCTCAGGGACAGATCGATCTGTGTCCTGACACCTTTTAACCATATTCCACTTTCAATTAGCACACATGAAGTTTTCAGAAACACCCCCAGTAGCTTTCTTCATGCTGTAGATGTTCTCACACCTGCCCTGCTCTCCTGCCGCTAGCAGCACCTTCTCCCCCAGCTCTCCATTCTCACTCTCCACCTCCTGCACCTGCTCTCGCCCGTCCCGCTCTCACCTGCCTTCAACTTTTTATAGGTCATATCATTGAAAAAAAAAGGAAGACAAGGAAAGGATAGACAGTAGAAAGTCAGAAAAATTGGCCAGACACCAGAGAGATAGAGAGAAAGAGGGAGCGAGAGAGATAAACTTAAGGAGAAACAACATAGCGAGAGTTTCGAGGGCTAATGAGATGAAGAGGCGAAGGAGAAGAATAGAGGGAACAAGCATGAAGATGAAGAGGAAGAGATGTAGATTAGGTGATGAGAAGTGAGAGAGTGAAAAGGAGATAGAGAGAATAATACAAGTATGGAAAAAGAACAGGAGTGAGAGATAGAGACACGTGAGAAAGAGACAGACAATAATACAAGTACAGAAAAGAAGAACAAATTAGAGACTGACTAGTTAATAAAGACACGCATGTGTGTGTGTGTGAGAGAGAGAGAGAGAGAGAGCAATGAAAAGTGTAAAATTAAAGAGAAACAACATAGTGAGAGTGTAGAGCATACAGTATAGGGTAATGAGACGATAAAGAGAAGAAGAGAGGGACCGTGTATAAAGATAAAGAGGAAGAGATGTACAGAGGGTGATGTGAAGTGTGAGAGTGCAAAAGAGAGAGAGAGAGAGAGAGAGAGTGAAATATAAGAATAAAAATAATAGAACCAAATTGTTAAGAAAAAACAGACAAGTCAGAGAGAGAGAGAGAGAGAGAGAGAGTGATGAGTGTCATTATAAAACCCTCTGGTGTTAATTGTAAGTGAAAGGACGTTCAGCTTGATTCTCATCACAGACGTAGTGTGGGCTAATTGTGATTTAACCGTGCAGCTGTTCCTTCGTCTTAAACACGCAGTTGTTAAAATTACTGACGAGAAACTTTCTCTGTTCTTAACGGTGTACATCTTCACACGTTCGAACAGAGGAAACAGAAGCAGATGTGAAAGCACACTCATCGCTCATGTCCCTCACACACTCTCTTAATCACGCTCGAGCCGCCTGATTGGCTGCCGAACCGTTTCTCAGTCCTGTAAAAAAAAAAAAAAAAAACACTTCCAAGAATCCAAATCATCTAATAGTGTAGATTCAGAAAGCGTTGCTTAATACTGTATACGGCTAAACCGGCAACACATGTCATCATGTCGTCTTGAGGAATAGTTCCCCAGGCTTCCTGAAGGACTTTTGAAGAATGTCTCTTCTGTTCAGTCCTGTCCAGTCCCTGTACCTGAGAAGTTTTAAAGGAATGTTTCTTGTTTGGTAAGCCACACAGTGACCTATCAAGTATAAAATAACGTCTAACGTAAAGCACGAACCGGTGAGAAACAGGTGCAGATGATGAACAGATGATCAGGCTGGTGATACTGAATGCTGAGTGGTTGCAGCAGACGAGAGGGGAAAGGAGGTTGCTGCTGAGGTTGTTACATAAACCAATAAATCTATAAATTTTAAAAGTGTTTAAATCTTTAGTCTTTACCTGTCACAGTAAAACATTTGATCCTATTTCTTTAATTTAATCCACATCATTTCATTGAATTGAATTAAATGTAAATGGCGTCTGCTGTGATGGCGTCTGGTTTAGCGCACAACGCTCTTTATTTCAGGACGGTCAGGTTTTAATTTGACTTTAATTGTGACTCAGATGTGCCCGTGGGTACACATTTGTGTAGATGTGAGCTGTATTAAATAATGAATGAAAAAAATAAATAAAAAGTAATAATAATAATAATAATAATAATAACCCCCAGTGGATGTAACACAAAACTTCATTATCTAATCATGTATTTAGCAAGAACTGTGTGTTTTCTGTGCCCGGGTGATTTTTGTGTTTCTCCGCACATGGTTGTAATTGGTTCAAAGAGTTCTACAAGGATGTTTTCAGCCCTTTACTGCCCTTTTTATTCGTTTAACTACAAACAGAATGAAACCAACCAGCAAACGACTCAGAAGAAATTTCACTCTGATTCCGTCTCGGCAAACAGACTATTAGTGGCGAAAGCGCCATAAAATCCTCGTTAAAAACGATCTGCTTCGATACCCAACGTTCAAGATTTCGCTTTGGCATCTTGTTCTTCTTGTTGTTGTTGTTGTTTTGTTGTTTATCCCCTCTGGCACAAAATAAATGACCCAGTGACAGCCCAACGAAATAAAGCACGGTCCCGCATCGTATTAGAGCTCCGAACTAAAGGATTCTTCTTCATCAGTGTCAGAGTGACACGCCAGCCTCAGAGGGACGAGAGGAATTAAAACGTGCACTCAACATCGAACTTTTTCCTTCAGCAAATGGGGAGAGGTGAAGTGAACACACTGGCACTGTGAAATCATTTCATCTAATCTGTTCTTACCCTTTGTGTCGCTCACACCATCGGCTCATCCAGTGTGAGAAATGTGTTCTCGTGGTAACGTCCTTCTCGCAGCTGTACATCCAAAACCAGAGTTTTAGAGACGTTTTATCCCAGAAATGATCCGTTCAGCTGAAAGTTTCTCCAACTACTACTAACACAAAAGTTACAAAGTACGTGCAACTATTTAAAGTGTGTCTATGTGTGTGCGTGTGTGTGTTTTATGTCCGTATCGCGTGTCTCTGACATCTGTGCTGCATCTCATTTCGCCGCAGGTGCGTTTGGAGTGGCCAACAGACTTGGCCATCAACCCCATGGATAACTCGATTTATGTGCTCGACAACAACGTTGTTCTTCAGATCACGGAGAACCGGCAGGTGCGGATCGTAGCGGGACGCCCCATGCACTGTCAGGTTCCGGGCATCGAGTACGCTCTGGGAAAACGTGCCATCCAGACCACCCTGGAAGGCGCCACGGCCATCGGCGTGTCCTTCAGCGGCGTTCTGTACATCGCCGAGAGCGACGAGAAGAAGATCAACCGGGTACGGCAGGTGAGCACAGACGGAGAGATCACGCACCTGGCGGGGGCGCCATCCGAGTGCGACTGCAAAAACGACGCCAACTGTGACTGCTACCTCACGGGAGATGGCTACGCTAAAGACGCTAGGTTAAACGCCCCGTCTTCGCTGGTTGTCTCTCCTGATGGAACCCTCTACGTCGCCGATCTGGGCAACATTCGTATCCGAGCCATCTCGCGCAACCGTCCTCCTCTGGCGTCGTCCGGGTTTCATGAAGTGGCCTCTCCAGCGGCGCAGGAGCTCTACATTTTCGATGTGAACGGCACGCACCAGCACACCATGAGTCTCGTCACCGGCGACTACATGTACAACTTCAGCTACAGCAACGAGGGCGACGTCACCGCCATCGCCGACGGCAACGGCAACACGCTGCGCATCCGCCGGGACCCCAACCGCATGCCCGTGCGCCTCGTCGCCCCCGACAACCAGGTGATCTGGATCACCATCAGCACCAACGGGGGCCTGAAGACGCTAACGGCACAGGGACAGGAGCTCACGCTCTTCACCTACCACGGCAACAGCGGGCTGCTCGCCACCAAGAGCACCCAGATCGGCTGGACGACCTTCTACGAGTGAGTCACGCTGCCGTTCCACTAACACTCCTCTACACACACTCACACCCGCTAGAACATTTAGAAGGTGCCTTGAACAGAACCTGGTGCAGGTGAAATTTTACATTTTTGTAACATTCATTTAGGTGCATAATGAAGATAATTAAAAAAATTATATTTAAGAAAAAAAGAACAAAAAAGAATAACAAAGCAGTACAACCTTCAAATTAATACGTTAAATGTTAAATATAAACAAAAGCTAAATGATACATTTTTATTTAATCTTGTGTAAAATGTGATGTGACAATAAATCTAAATTGTCATCTAGAACATTTCAAACAAATATTACAATAAAATAAAATACTTTTTATTAAATAAAATGAAGACAAAATGAAAATTAATCATTTTAAATAATAAAATATATACACATAAAATGTAAATTGTGAATAAATTTTATAAATTCTAATGGTGGGAACAATTGGAAAGGAACAACTCAGTCCACAACTTCATAACGTGTTGTTGTGCAAAAGTGTAACATACACTAACTAACTAAAGTCTAAATAAATTGTTTTAAATAAAGTTTTCTTTACCGATTACGTTGTCTCTCCAAGTAGAACATTTTACACAAGGATTTAAAAGAAAATACCAAAAAATCAAACTCCTAAAAAGTAGAAAATTTAATGTTGAAACATTGATAAAAACTGAAATATTTATGCACAAATTTTCTAGTAGAACATCAGCACATGCAGGGTCACAACTTCATGTGAAATATTTATAAAAATAGAGTTTCAGAAATGAAAAGGATTTTTTTTTTAAAAAAAAAAGAACAACAACATATCAGGTATAGTATAAAAATTAAAAATGAAACGAGATTAAGCAGTCTCTTAAAAGTTTGAACATTTTGCATTAAATATGAAGAAGCCCAAGAGTTTCAAACATTAATAAAAACTATAAAAAATTTTAAAAAATCGTTGAGAAATTAAACATCACACGTACGACGTTAAGAGATTTGCACGATAAGCATCGACAGACTCCTAAATATTTTTCTTCTAAATATTAATAAAAACTGTAGGTATATAGTAAAAGAGCATAAAATATGTAGCCTTTAACGCAGCTACTGATTATTTCTCTGCGCTTCTTGACGCTCAGCATGTTTGATGGTCCGCCTGGTTTACGGATTACGGAGTTTGGATTTGATCTGTTAGAGAAAACACTGCTGCTGCTTGTTTTTCAACACTACAGCTGAATCTCAGGTGATGGAAATGTGTGTGGAGTTTTGTGTAGGCTGTGTTCACTTTATCAGCTTGAAGCGATTTGATTTAGTCGTACCAGACCAAACCACGTGGATACGAAAGCGCCCTTGATTGAAGACATTTCCGACGGTTATGACACGAATGAGAATGCTCAGATCAGAGTCTGGCTTGTTTCCAAAGCAGTTAAAGCTGCACCTCTCGCTCACGGTTCTCCCGCCTTGGCAGCTCTGTGTTGGAAACAACCGACTCGAGAAATGACAACTTGCACCTCGGAAACCGCTCCGGCTCCGAGGAGATCTCCGTCGCTCTGCTGTAAAAAATACCCTGCAAGTCAAAACTCGATCTCAAATCATGTGTCGAGATTTAATTTAGTGCTGACGCTGTGTAGAAGAACTTCAGTCACACCACACACACACACACACACACACACACACAAAGTACATCATATCTACTAGTGCGTAGTGATTATAACTCACACCTTTTGTTGCGCTGCTATTTCATCAGCAGCTCATCAGAAACACGATCCATCATAAACAGGAAACAGTCAGTCCACAACTGAGGAAGTAATAAACACACCCTCATAACATCTATAAGAAAATCCCTGCACCACCAGAAAGTCTTACTTTTTTGAGCTAGTAAGATTACGCTATTAATACATTATTCTCTTTAGCTGCTTTAAAGGTCCCCTGTTGGCACGATGCAATATTTTAACTCAAACTCGCTTTATTTCTCTCCTCCTCCGAACACACCGTTTCAGTGTCTGTGTAAATGAGCTACTCTTGAGCCACGCCCCTCAACGAGCCAGGACAGGGGCTCTTCTTATATGAGGTCACATTAGGAGAGGAAAATCTATTTGGCTTGTTGCCGAAACAAAAAAGTACAAAAAGCAAAGGGAATGGTTTAATAAAGGTCAAAAGCTAAATAATACATTTTTATTTAATTCTGTGTAAAATGCGATATGTTTATAAATCTAAATTGCCATCTAGAACATTCCAAACAAATATTACAATAAAATAAAATACTTTTTTTATTCAATGAAATGAAGGACGATATGAACATTAATCATTTACACCGCATCATGGCTGAATGCTCGAATCTAATTAGTCAGAATGTGAGCATTTATTTCCGTATGACGGTGCAGGGTGTTCGAGCTGAATGTTAGTTTTAGTATTTTAGTTCTAATACTGTTTCTGTAGTAGCAGCTCAAAGTCAAGGTCATGTACAGTACAGCACACGATCCGCATCATCTAAGACAAAGATAATGAACAGATAATAAAAACTGCTAGACTACAAAGTGAGTTTTTTGCATTATGGTTGCCCTTTCAGAGCAACTACTGTACTTTAAGAGATTAAGATTAAATTATTTGTGTCATGTATTTTACAGCAAAAATTTATTTTTTTGCGCATCCCGCTGATGTTTAAACAATCTTCTCTTTCAACTAAACTTTAATTCTGTTAACATAAGAAAAGGGTTCCTATATTCCTAGATGTTTCAAGATTCCCAGGTATTTGTCAATCAGTCCAGTTTTTACTTATAAGCAACCTGGTCCAAGGTAAAAAGTAGAATAAACCAATAATCATCCTAACAAGCCATTTTGGTGCATAAATTAATTCATCAATCTCTGGGTGTATTTACTTTTTTGCAGGTCTGTGTATATTTACTCCACTTATATTTTAACGCTAAATAGAAGAACAGCACCAGAACTGTGGGGAAAGGGAGCGGGGAGTGTCCTGTCGTGTATATATACTGGTGTGTGCTTCTTCTGTTCTGTTCTGCTGTAACAGCATTTTGGTAAACATTAATAAACCGTTAGCCGTGAATAATATCTACTGCCTGCAAACATAATCCGCATTTGGAAATACGACTGTATAAATTACATTTAGAGTACACTTCAAAACTATTTTCGTGGGGTATATACAATCAAGATGGATATGTTCGATATGAGCAAAAATAAAAAAAAAATAAATACAGAATTGTGCGATGGAGCTTGTAATGCGTGTGTAGCCTTTGGAAATAAACTCCGTCGGTCATAAAGAAAGACGCTTCAGAGCGTGTGTAAAATGATCTGAATCTGGTCTGCTCTTTCCATCTGCATTACCATGACATGGATTTATATGCTTCATGTGCTGCTGTTACTTTACAGAGAGAGAGAGAGAGGGAACACTTAGAATATGTATTAGAGGACGGGGTGTTTTTCTGGAAAGCGAGACCCCAGAACACAAAAACATCTGTGCTCGAGTCCCGTATCAGTGCTGATCAGTGTCTGCTTCGGAGCTTAAGAGGTTTGTATCTGGTTGGTCTCGATGGTCTTTAATAGACGCTTCGGTGTGATATTTTCCATCCTTGCGACGCTCGGAAACTCTGTGATCCCATCTGATGTGTATTAGGCAACGCTACCGTCATGGGGCATGCTGCTAAAATGGCTCGGTCTACGTTTCAGCACATTCAGCTTCATAGCGGCTTTACAGGGGGAAAAAAAAGAAATCTGATTTGATCTCAACAGGCACACCATGAGGAAAGGAAAAGAAAGAAAGGAAAGAGAAAGAAAGAAAACAGACATGGTAGTGAATGCGCCACCTTGCCAAGAATATGTGAAGTGTGTTCATCTGGTCTGATATGAACATGCTGTGTGTGCATGCATGTGTGTGTGTGTGTTTAAGCGCACATGTGTATGTGCGTAGAATTAGATTAGACCTGTCACTGACAGACGGCGCTTTCTGGCTAGCTCTGGGTTATAAAACTAATCTCATTTTTAATGGTGCTCCATCTTTCAACAGCAGGATTTATTATACACTGCAGAGGACACGCAGGAATTTCACTCAGCACATCAACCAACACACACGCAACACACGTGCAAGAGCGTATCAACTAGAAAAAAATACAAATAAAAATAAACATTCATGCATTAATCATACGCATGAACATACACACACACACACACACACACACACACACACACACCAGTGTGCATGACAATTCAGTCGTCTAACAGGAACCAAATGGATGGTCAGCGTAGAGGAGTTAAATAAAGTCAGTCAGAAATGTTTAGTTAAGCGTGATGTTTTTTAAAAGAATAAAATCTGTTATGTTTTATTTAAAAATCTGACACCTGACAAGTAGAGAGGGTATAAATTACCTGTACAGACCAGCAATTCTTTTTAGGGGGGAAAGGAGACAAAAAAAGTAAAAAGTTGTTGAAAGTCACCACATAACATCATAGACTAATCTGCATATTAATCGAGGCATCTCGTTCATTTGCATATTAAAAGGTGTTACTTGAAGTAGAATGTTTTCCTGAAGACAAGATTTTTTTTTGTTTTTGTTTAGTGATCGATGGTGAGCAGGGAACAACGTTGTTCAATTATTGGTCAATGGGAGCAATGGTGATCAGTGATTGGTCATCAGGATCAGTAGTGTTTGGCGATTCTTTGAAAACAATGGTGATCAGTGATTGGTTATTGGGCTCAATAGGGATCAGTGATTCATAAGCAAATGACTATCCGGAACAATGGTAACCACTTATTGTTAAATGCGAACAACGGTAAGGAATTATTGGTCACTGGGAAATATGCCGATTAGTGATTGGTCAATGGGAACAATGGTGATCAGTGATTGGTCAGTTGAAACAATAGTTATTAGTAAGTGGTAAATGGGAAAAATAATAACTATTGATTGGGTGTCATCAATAATTGGTCAGTGCGAACAATGGTTATCAGTGATTGGTCAATAGAAACGAGTAATTATTGACTGGGCATCATGAACAATATGGCTCAATAATTGGTCAATGGAAACAATGGTGATTAGTGATTGGTCAATAAGAGGAATGGTGATCAGTGATTGGTCAATAGGAGCAATGAGGATCAGTGATTAGTCAGTAGGAACAATGGTGATTAGTGATTGGTCAATAAGAGGAATGGTGATCAGTGATTGGTCAATAAGAGGAATGGTGATCAGTGATTGGTCAATAGGAGCAATGAGGATCATTGATTGGTCAGTAGGAACAATGGTGATTAGTGACTGTCAGGGACAGTGGTGATCAATGATTAGTCAGTGGGAACAATGGTGAACAAATCAACTAATCACCCCACAACTAACTGGTCAACTAATCACTGATCACCACTGTTCCCATGGACCAATCATTGTTTTTTAGTATCACTGTAATTAGTGATTTGTTGTGACGGTCAGATTCATTCAATATTTTGTTGTTTGTTGTGTTGATTCTTTAGCTATGACAGTGAGGGAAGGCTGACAAACGTCACCTTCCCTACAGGAGTTATCACCAGTCTGATCGAGGAGATGGACCGAGCGCTCACAGTTGACATCGAGACTTCGGGAAGAGACGACGATGTCAGCATTACCACGAACCTCTCCTCCATCGACTCGTTCTACACACTCGTACAAGGTAATCGAACAGTTCGTATCAGTTTGAGAATATAAGATCTCAGTAGTATCAGTGATAGAGTAAATCTGATGCACTGTTTATTCTAATGTAATCTTACAGATCAGTTGAGGAACAGCTATCAGGTGGGTTATGACAGTTCTCTGAGGGTCATTTACGCCAACGGCATGGACTCCCACTACCAGACCGAGCCTCACATCCTGGCGGGCGCAGCGAACCCTACGGTGGCCCGGAGGAACATGAGCCTCCCTGGAGAGAATGGCCAGAACCTTGTGGAGTGGAGATTCAGGAAAGAGCAGACCAGGGGCAAGGTCATAGTGTTTGGACGCAAGCTGAGGGTGAGCAGACACACAACTGCACCATGCATCATCTGCTCATCCTCCTGAATAATAGACTCAGTGCATGTCTTCTCACTTGACTTGATGAAACCAGCAGGATATTTACTTCAAGGATGTTTCACAGAGCTGAGAACAAAACAACCCATCTCACTTTTAGTTCTTAACTCATAGTGTTGATTAAACAAAAACAATTCATGCAAGTGGCTCGTTTTCATGCAATTCATGCAAGTGAAAAGAGACGTATTTATCTTCCTGTAGAAATTCACAAGGCTTTAAAGTTTATTATCTGGTGTGAAGGTTAGTTTGTGTTGTTTTTGCTGCAATGCGCCTCAAAGACGACAGCTTAGCACATGAAATATTCTTGAATCTAGTCAAATAATTTCTCAAAATAAGTTTACAACAAACTAAAGCTAAGACTATTAGGCTTTTATTTCTAGTCATATGTTACTAAAATTGTAAGTAAAAATATCTTGTTCTGTTGGCAGAGAATTTTGCTTCCTTTAAGAAATAAATTCCTAAAACTAGACAAATAGGAAAATATTAGTTATAATATTAGAAAATAAATGTTGGGTAATTTTGATAGAATTTTATAAATGAGCATAATAATCTTATAAAAATATTTGGTCTGTTGTAATCTTATTTTAAGAAAGTGTAGATAAATTTAACTACATTTAAGATTTTTTCACTTGGGTAGGTTGTTGTTTTTTTTGTTTGTTTGTTTGTTCTTTTGTTTTGCAGTGTGTAGAAATTCTTTTGAAAAAACATTTTGACCTTTCTGACTTAATTCATTAAAATGGAAGGTCTAGAAAGTTCCTGTTCTGTATGTACTGTAGATTGTGAAATTATTCATTTCCCTCATTTGTATCCCAGGGCAGGGATCGATCTAATGTAATATGGTAAAATAAAAAAACGTAATCCGCCAATATAAATTATTCTAAATGATAAATTATTTTATCTTTTAATAATTCCTGTCCATTGTAATTTTATTCGGTGTAAAAGGTAAACGGGAGGAACCTGCTGTCGGTGGATTACGACCGCACTTTGAAGACGGAGAAGATTTATGATGACCATCGTAAATTCCTGCTGAAGATCGTGTACGATGCGGCGGGTCATCCTGCGCTCTGGGTTCCCAGCAGTAAACTCATGTCCGTGAACCTGACCTACTCGAGCAGCGGCCAGGTGACGAGCATCCAGCGAGGGGTGACTGCAGAGAGGGTGGAGTACGACAGCCAGGGACGCATCATCTCCAGAACCTTTGCTGATGGCAAGTCATGGAGCTACACCTACCTGGACAAGGTGAGGAGTTCAAGAGGGAAACGTAAATATGATATATGATATATATGCTGATGAAGATGAAAATAAATTTTTTAAATGGTAAATAATTATAAGGCAATATTAAACTGTAAAAAATTATTCATTTTATTATTTCTTAATTATAATTTTATCAATAAGACAAAAAATTTAATATGGTAAACCAAAAGCTTTAAATTTAATAA
>JAQQZS010000038.1:5537754-5566644 GCA_030068045.1 Platyallabes tihoni
GGAGGAAACACGTGATAGTCTTCGGCCCTCCCGGCTGAGTGGTAGTGAGTAGCCTTAATGTGGGAGCCCCCTAGTGATGGGGAGGAATTGGACACGACTAAATTAGGAAGAAAATTGGGAAAAACTTTTTTTTTGGGTGGCAGGGACAAATAGGATTACCTGATTGTGTAAACTTGCCACGATGTTCACCAGTGAGAAGATAAAATGTTTGGCAGGTCTGTGGTGTAATCTGTCTGGGATTTTAAGTGTCAATGGTTTTATGGTCATTTCAGCCACATACAGCAGTTAGAGAACACAGTGAAATGAAACGACATTCCCCAAGGACCGTGGTTCTAAGTAAAACTACAATGTCACATGTTCTGATGTAAATAAAGTGCAAAGAAGATATTATGATACACACTGATCAGCCACAGCATTATGGCCACCCGAGTAGTATGAAGTAGGTCCCCCTATTTGCCATACTGTAACAGTGATGCACTGTGTGTTCTGACACTTTTTCATCACAAACAGCGTTAACCTTTTCAGCAATTTGATCTACAGTAGCTCTTCTATTGGATCGGACTACACAAGCCTTGTCCACCCATTGACCACTTTTGGTTACGTCCTGACCGCCACAGGCCGGGAACATCTCACAAGAGCTGCAGTTTTGGAGTCGCTTTGACCCGGTCATCTATCCATCACAATCTGGCGCTTCTCATCGTAGCTACAGTTAAAATATCTCATTATAGTGGCGGCTGGAAGTGGGTTGAACATATTGGGTGAACATTTTGTGCCTGAAGTTGATGTGTTGAAAGCAGACAAAATGCAGAAGCATAAGGATTTGATCAAATTCGACAAGGAACAAATGGTGATGGCCAGAGGACTGGGTCAGAGCAACTCCAAAACTGCAGCTGTTGTGGGATGTTCCCAGGCTGCACTGGTCCGGACGTACCAAAAGGGATCCTAGGAAGGAAAACCAGTGAACCGGCTACAGCTTATATTTCTAAATAGGTTCTTATAGAAACTTGACAGAACACACAGTGCGTCGCTGTTTTGAAGACCTACTCAATATTAAACAGGTGTTCATCATGTTATGGCAGATCAGTGTGATGACAGTAATGTACCGAACGGAAAAATAACATGCTGGTTTAGGGGCTCAGATATGCAAAGTGTGCACTTTATAGTTAAACTAATAACCTTCAGCATGTAACTAGGAAACGCATTAGTTGTGAAATTTAGGGCCGATATTGTTGTTCAAAATAAGTATTCGGTCGATGTTGATAATGTCTTTATGTTCTAAATTTCTTTATAAGCAAAAACCGAACTGTAATGAAGTCTTTAAGCCTTTAATCACACTGGTGATATGAGCACAATTTCAATCGTTCAGTGTTATGAAAGAGTCTTTGATAAAACCGAGAATTTTTCAAGACATTGTTTAATGTCTTCGGATGTACAAGACATTTAAAATCCGAATATGGGCATTCAAAACTGAGTAAAAACTGGGACTTTTGATTGTGCAGAATAACAGAACATGGAAGACTTAGAACTAAGACTAAAAAACTTCATTTCTCTATATAAGCCCCTGCTACACTAATGCACTTATCCCAGTGTTTCACTACTGCATGGATAACATCAAGGTAGAACATTTTCTCAGTACGCCCGATCCATGATCTGATTGCCTGCTTCACTACACTTCTGAAACCCTGTCCTCCCAGGAACGCCTTTAATGGCCCAAGCATGTGGAAATGGCTCGGAGCGAGGTCAGGACTGTACAGGGATATGGCGATAACTCCTAGCGAGTTCCTGTAATGTGCAAGTGGTATTGGCGAATGATTGTGTGTACTGTTTCTACTCTTCTGAAAATTGGTGACAAGTTATCCATTGTTTTTTAACGATCAGGCGTTCCACCCGCTGAATGTTCACTGGGACGACTGCAGTGATCGTCATTCAGTAATGTACTGTACCACCTTTGTTAAAATGGTGTACTTTGCTTGATATCTTCTGTAAATGTCAATCACTTTTATGCCTTAACTCACCAGAAATTTAATTACAAGTCCTGGTTTGGACCATGGAGGCCAGTGGTGACCATTGTATTTATTTCCATTTGTATATGATTTGGAGTAGGTTTTATATTGTAGGTTAATCCTGGTACAGTAGACAACAGGAGCAGCAGCCTACACCATGGTCCTGGTCTTTTGAGGGATTTTATTAAGATCATTAGTTTGGATTGGAAAATATCATATATTTCTTTAGATCAACTTTAAAAAAATATTGACATGGCTTTTCAGGCCCATGACCTAATAATGTTTAAAATTTTGACTAATTATGAATTTTAAACAACACACAAAAAAACTAGAGCTGGGGCTTGTTTCTGACCTTCTGATCAGTAAGCCAGTGAGGTACCACTTCCCAGGGTCAGCCATGCTCACTCCTTTAAGTGGATGAAGGAAACAAAAGAATTTGAAAAAGAACAGCGCACTAATGACGCTACAAGATATTAAATGTTAAGTTGTTCCTCTACATTTTGTTCGTACTCATGTAACTATTCAACACATTTGTCATGCAGCCCTGATCGACACCAGAATCCCGTCACGCTTCCATCAAATAAAACTCCGCCTTGTCCATGACAACATTTATACACCATGAGAATTGCGATATATTGTCCAGCTGATTATTAGAACATGCCTCTGTAGGTACTATATAATAGTTGGGTTGTTTTACAGGCTCCTTAAAGACTCAGTCCTTCGATTAAGTCCTCCAAGTCTGAGAGAAATCACTAAAGTAGGTGAAATATGAAATCCACACAGACCCTTCTTGTCCAAACACAGAGTGTTCATTCATCATGATTGACTTAAGAATGATGTTACCGACCCAGCAAGCGAGAGCGAGTGTGTTTTGCTGCCTCCGATTGTTCCTTTGAGGTCCTAACATGGTCTGAGGGCTTAAGACAAACGACTATTCCCTCCATTCCTGCGTGACCCATCAAAAACACACAACGAGCCAAACCTTCTTCTCCGTCATGGCCCGTTGCGCCTCTCTAATTCTCCTCACAGCCATCCATCAGCACCGGCTTCAACACAAAACCCCTGAAGAAACAAGCTTTCATCATTAGGAGAGCGAGCAAGCCGCCTCCATATTACCCAGAAATCCCATGCAGCGGAGAGATACTTCTCCGCCTAATGTTTTCTCTAAAGCACACAGGCGTCGTAAGCCGAGGGATCTGGGCTCCTATCCAATAAGCCAGTGCTTGGGGTTTGAGACGCAGCCGGTGAGAACAGGTCAGAAGATGCTGACAGGCTTGTTAAAAATGCAGAGCGTCTGTAAATGGCTTCTGCAGAAGATCTGAGCGTTAGTGTCAGGGAGAACATCCATCACACTCGGTGTTTACAAGGCGAGGAAAACAATAAATCCAGGACCTTATGGTGTGTTGAGTCAGGTGGAACCCGAGAGCGGTGGTCAATCCCCATCATATATATTCCACACCTGTTCGGTGGTTTCTTCCTCCGCCGCTCCGTTAGACAACAGAAGAAAGCGTCACAGGTTGCCGTTTTTATCAGCGGATGATCACTGACACCCGTCTGTATTACTATTTAGAAACAAACAGATGGACTTAAACAGCTGGTCGTATAGGCACGAGCGCCGGGATGTTACCTCAGGTATCAATAAAAATATGAAAGCTACATGAAAGAGCTCATTTACCACAGCAACGTTCAGCTGTTTAGTTCATCTTGAGGGCGTTTTTCCATGCTGCGTAAGATCATGCTCTCTGGGTCGCAGAGCAAATATGTGAAGGTTTGACTTACTTACTGTTTCTCCTTACATGACTGAACTAAAGGGTTCTTACCGTTATTGAGTGAGTGTGTGCATTAAGAACAAGTCAAGAAAAACACACCTTAGCAGTTGCAAATGCTGAGAGAAGCTAGTTGTTCTTTGAGAAGTTCCTTGCATTTGTTTGCATATTCTTTCCCTTAATTACATTTTTTTTATCCTTAATTTTGCCATGTCCGATTCCCACACGTCTCTCGGTTCGGACGCTTTTCCATCAAGGTGGCATCTACCAACCAGAGATGGTGGAGGCTATCATGTGCTTCTTCCAAGACACGTGACGCAAATGACTGCATCTGTTACAACTTTTGCTCATGCATCATTAGGGAGCGGCGTAACACACTCACGGAAAGTGCTATCTGCCCCTCTGCTTATGTGACATCACAGATGCCCCTTATTGGCTAGTGTCACTATTGTTGATGTAAGAGTGCAAGTTGGCCATCTTTCCCCCCCTCGAAGAGAGAGAGAGAGAGTGAGAGAGAGACCACACTGCTTTCTAGATCCCTGGTTATGGATGGCTGTCGCATCATCCCAGAATCCGAATTTTTTAAGACGACGTGCCATTTATTATAGTCCTCCTTGTAAACAGATGACGTCACTAATTAGTGCTCGTCGATCTGGCTGAAGAGCTGTGCTAATAGAATCTGGTTTAGTTTAGCCTGGGTTTAGCCACCTCTGCACAAAAATGCCTAAAACTGGGAAATTCTCAAGTGAACTGTGAACTTCTGTGGCAACTGTCTATACATGATTTTCAGTCTGGGAGTATGATGACAGAAAAAAGGAGAATACAGTGGAACCTCGGATTACGAGCATAATTCGTTCCGGAAGTGGGCTCGTATTCCAAAACACTTGTAAACCAAATTTAATTTTCCCATAGGAAATAATGGAAACTCAAATTATTCGTTCCACAGCCCAAAAAATAAATACATAAAAATAATTAACACAAAATATAAAGTAAAAATAAAATAAATTAACCTGCACTTTACCTTTAAAAAAAAGTAAGAATAAATCCCGACAGATAAGTGTTTCCATTTATGCGCGCAGGCACACATACTGTACACAGACATTAACCGAAAGACTGTTTTGTCAGAAAAATTAGCAAGGAACATCACTAACGACACTCGTGTGATCGCAAACTAATGGAATCACTGCTGTAAAGTAAAACAAACAAACAAATGAACCTGCACTTTACCTTTGAAAAGAATCGCGACAGAGCAGAGAGGTTAAAAATCCATTTTCTCTCTCTGTCGTTATGTGTGTGCGTGTAATTTGACACCGTGCCGGTTCTCACACACACACATACACTTTTAACCTCTAATGAGACTTTATTTTGCATTACACGCGCGCTGTACACACGTGCTTACAAACACAAAATAAAATGTTTCACACCATACACACGTGCACAGATGTTGATTATACTAGTAAGAGACGAGCACTAAGACCCAGCAGGGGAGAAGAATTCCCACAATTCCGCAGCACAAGAGAGAAAAAAAGTTGGCTCAGTTGTGATCACGTGACGCTCGGCATCAAAACCAGAAGCGTGCATGCGTGATACATGATACTCGGTGCTCGTAAACCAAGACTTGCTCGTTTTCCAAGTCAAAATTTATTTAAAATCTTTGCTCGTCTTGCGGAACACTCGTAATCCACGTTACTCGTAATCCGGCGTTCCACTGTAATCCTAATTTTGGAAAATCCCCAACAAAACAGAGTTCATAGTCCAAGAAAATGGAAAAATAGCTGATAGACTGCCGTCCTGGATTCCACTCCTGATTTAAAGGCGCGAAGACAACACTACAGTATAACATTTCACAGACCAGTAAAACCTTCCATTGTGAGTAATTTAGTATGCAGTCTAAGTAAAGTCAACATCCGCGCATGTGTGTGAGTGTGTGTGTGTGTGAAAGTCGTCCTACACAATAATCCCCCTCCTCCATCTCTCCTGTCAGATTCTTTTCAAAGGTACAGTGCAGATTGATTCGTTTTATTTTTACTTATATTTTCTATTAATCATTTTTATCTAAATATTTTTGGGGTGTGGAACAAATCATTGGAGTTTCCATTATTTCTTATGGGGAAATTCGCTCTGAGACTAGATTTAGTCAAGTGGATTGGTACGCTTTATATAATCCATTATACCAATCCATTATATAAGACTCAGTTTGTCGGACTTACGAACAAATCAGACTCACGAACGGGCTCCTGGAACAGAACTCGTTTGTAAATAGGGGATAACTTGTATTTCTTTTTTTTATGTATTTTGTGTATTGCCTCGATGATTGTTACTTTGCCATGGTGAGGGAGCTTGCTTGTCAAGTCAAAGAACTGAAGACTTTTTTTATTTTCTGTTAAATAAAAATAAATAATTTTTTTTTACAGAAACAGCAATAAAGGAAATGAAAATGTTCACAACAAACTGGCTTCTATTAGGTCATGAGATCAAGACCCCTAACACTCATACTGTATGTGTCAATGCAAATTCACACATGGCTCTTCTACAAACAAAATGTGCATCTTTCACATCCTGAATCCTGCGTCCTTTCCACTCGGTGACTCGACCTCGCTGGCGTAAAAGCTGAGATGATGGTGCACATGATGTGAATCTGGTGAGTAGAGAAAAGCCACCATGCTTAATATACAAATGCATTTCCATGGTGACTGTTTTACACAAGTTCTCAACACTCTGTTAAAGAACCAATAACATTAATGGTGAAGACGTCAGCAACATCAAAACAAGATTGTCGAACACCAAGCAAACTAGGTATGATTCAATAAAGGAATAAATCCAAATGATTCACTCAAATGATTCCTCAAACCAATCCTACAGCATGTGTCAATGTTTATTGTGTTTATCTATTTCGATTTAGACGTTATATGTTGCTACTACTGCTACACTATGAAACTAGAAGAGAAAAAAAAAACAACACAAGCAAATTGCTTTTTTTCTTTTTTTTTTGTAATAATTAGAGACAACATCTCTGTAGTTCTTTGTGGCCGGGCACTGGTGGCTCAGTGGTAGGTGTTTCGCCTGCCATGCGGAAGGCCCAGGTTCGATTCCCAGCCAGTGCTCAAACTCCCCAGCCACTGGATGCAGTGCCGGTCCCAAGCCCAGATAAAATGGGAGTGTTGCGTCAGGAAGGGCATCCGGTGTAAAACCTGTGCCAAGTTGTTTGTGGACTGGATATTCCGCTGTGGCGACCCCTTGCCGGAAGCAGCCGAAAGACCAACATCATCTCTGTATTTTTTGTACCACTTTTTTTTTTTTTTCCTTTATGAAATACAAAATTTGTTTGAAGTTGACTTCTCAGCTGCAGTGAAACACACACTACACATTTGTTGAAAATAGTAACAGCACCATCTATAGCAAAGAGTGCAAACCATGCTTTTTGAAATACATCCTTTCTTTGAAAGAACCATAAGAACCAACTTTTTTTTTAGATGGCGCTGTTACTATTTCTGCACCTCCGTATTTTCCAGTCCATTCAAAGAAAAATCTACAGTATATTTTTGACATTTTATTATGTGAGAACAACAACAAAAAGCAAAAAAAGAAATTGTAATCAAGAATTCTTCATCACTTTCAATCACTCACTCATCATCTATACCACTTTGTCCTGTTTACAGGGTCGCAGGGGGCCTGGAGCCTTTCTCAGGATACTTGGCATGAGGTAGGAGACACCCTGGATATGGTGCCAATCCATTGCACACACACACTCATTCATACACTACGGGAAATTTAGGACCACCAATCAGCCTAATCTGCAGGTCTTTGGACTGTGGGAGGAAACCGGAGTACCCGGAGGAGTACTCAAGCAAGCAGAGGGGAGAACATGCACACAGACGCTGAGGTGGGAATTTGAACACGGATCCTGAAGTTTCAAGGCAACAGTGCTAACCACTAAGCCACCAAACCTACATTTAAAGTGTAGAATATTGTACCTCATTTGTCTCCCATAATAACGATATTAAATCTCTACTCATTGAAAAATAGTTGAAAAATAGTGTTTCATTATACGACTGCTAAACAGCTGGCAACTCCATGCTGCATGTTGTCCTGAAATCGAAAGAAATTCTCACATGACGTACTTTATGTTACACTATGTTACAGAACATCAGCGATATTTCAGCTCCTTCCAATATCCAATTCAGCACCAACTACGGATATGAAATCTGTTCACCCCACCGATCCTGGATATTGTCCAAAGCTGCCATCTTGAGTTCCCCTCATCTCTGAGATATTCTAGGCCTCTCCACACCCTTACAGTTATTCTGGCCGACGCCTGCGGATGAGCCAGTCTCATGTCGGACATAATCATCTCTCATTTAAACGGCTCTGACGTCGTGCCTCTCCTGAGGGCTGAAACCGAGCCAATGTCAACGATCCACTGCTGTAAGACGCATCGTTTACGACAACCAAGATTAACACACTGTCGAGCTGATTGGTCTGGCGTCCGACCAAATCACAATCACCTCTTCATTTTAAACAGTTTTCTGAAGTCCTCATCTGTCCGGGTCCAACAGCTGAAAATAAATTAATAATGGAAGGTAGAGATCACGAGCATGGTACTGGGTCAGACCTGGGCCAGGATTGGTGCGTTCTCCTTGAAGTTCAGATATTTTACTGAGGGGGTGAAATAGAAGGGGATAAAAATGCAAGTTACTTAAACAGGACTGCCATCTATTGGTCAGTCTTCAAAGATCCGATACTTTAACTTTGGAAGAGGACAGATTTTTTTTCCTATTATTTCAGTTTTTTTATTTAAAAAAAAATCCTAATAAAGTTTTCTTAAACAGCAATAGAAATAATTATTTTATTTTATTCATTATCTTTTAGGATTTAAATTTTGAATATATTATGTATAATAATCCTTTTCAATATATCAGGATTTTACATTTTAATTTGATGCAACTTTTTACATTTTATTCTTACATTTATATTTTATCTATTTATATCTTATCTTTTGTATTTATATCTATTTTATCTTTAATATTTTATCTATATATTTTATTAACATTTTTATGTCCTTATGGAATCTGTATTCAGCTTCCTCACTGAGAGATTAAGAAAATAATTTTAAAAACTCATCATACATAGTACAGTATCTGTTTGTAGTTGCAAAAAGTTTGCGAAATGAATTATTTACTGTTCTCACTTACATTTAACTAAAACGAAAAGAAAAATTGACAACACAAAGTTACAGTTTCCTCTCACACTGGAGACTCCTTCCATAAATTTTAATCAAATGTCTTCTTAAGGAATCTTTCATCAATATCAACAAATATCATTTATTTATCTGCTCATTATTCAGTTAAGATTATATGAGGTTTCTATGGAAACTGTAACTTATTAAAAAGGAGTGCATTAATATAAATGGATCATTAGTATATTGTACTAATTAACTATTAATTAGCTATCGCTTAAGGTTAGCAGATATTAATTATACACAACCGGAGAGAAATGATTATTTTATCATGTTCAGCATGAGTTTGTGGATTTAAAAGGAAATTGTGGTGAATTGTTCAGCTGCTCCAGAGTTAAAAGCACTATCACAGAGTTAAATTAGATTTCTAAGCTATTACAAACACTTATTGTAACTGAACAAAACAACATGAAAAAGTTCAAGAATCATTTATTTAATGAAAAAAAAAAACCAGGACAAAATTATAAAAATTTAATTGCTAATTTAGATCCTTTTTGTTTTTAATGAAGACCAACTTGAGGCTACAGTAGGTATGTTACTGACACACTAGCAAAAAAACTGATTTAACTCACTGCTTGGTAACAACGATGTTGGTTTTATTTAAACTACAAAAACTGAATTGTACTAAATGCACAGAAATAATAAATCCACTTAGTATTCTTTTGTGATCAACATCTGCCTTTAAAAAACAATTTGGAATTGAATAGAGCAGAATAGAGTAAGGTAAAAAAAAAAAAAAAAGGGAATGGAACAGAGGAAATATAGAATAATGAAGAGAATAATGAACAAAATGGACTAAAGCAAGCGGTAAGGAACGGAATATACAGTAGCACAGAGGGGTGAGGTAGTAAGGAATGGAAAAGAGAAGAAGGAGTAAATACAGTTGAATAAAGTGCAGTAGAAGATAATGTAGTGGAATAGACTAGAGTTGTATAAAATAGAATGAAGTAGAGCAGAATATAATCAAAAGGAATGCAATACAGTAGAGTAGTATATACAGTACTGTGCAGAAGTCTTGAGTCACCGCTTATTATCTCATATTTTGCTTCCAAAGAGTCTTTCTTGTATTTTTAAAGTAGTCCTGAGGAACTTCCAGGCTTCCTGAAGGAGTTTTTTCACTTTCCTTATTGGTAAGTTTTGTCTGCCATTTTAAGTTCTCCTGTATCTATATATATTTATATTAATGTGTTTTGTTTGTTAAGCCACGCAGCGACCTATAGATCATTCAAGCATAAAACACATATAATTTCAGGCATGACCCAGTGAGAAACAAGTGAAGACGAGGAACAGATGTTCAGGCCGGTGATCAGTACAGTATCCTGCTGATGTTAATCCTGAGTGGTTGGAACAGACGAGAGGGGAAATGAGGTTGCTGCTTAATTGCTGCTGAGGTTGTTACATAAACAACTAATTATTTCCATATATTATCGTATCCTTTGGCACTTTTGCCGTCTGTTGCAGTAAAACATTTGTTCCCATTTATTTCATTTAATCTACTCATTATATATAAAGAAATGGGGTTTAGGACTTTTGCGCAGAGCTGTATACTCATGGACAAAGGAAACATTGTGCTATATGTAAAAATATACAGTGTTACTTTATAATGGATATACTTTAAATTTCTATCCCTTAAAGGGATATTTGCTGTGTGATCATGTCCAGCTGACATGGTATACAAATTAAGGACAACTTTCTGATTGTGCGTTTTGTCTTCACATCATCATGCCTAGTTTAGACTACACTGGCAAGAGTTTAGACTATGGAACCAATTCCCAACAACTAGTTCCACTGCTGATCTGATGGTGTAGAAGGCCAGGAGTGACAACACCAAGAGGAGACCAACTAATTCGATGCGGTCCTTTGAGGAGTTGAACAGCAAAAGCTGCCAGCGTTGTCGAGCTGTGATCGATAATAGCGGCTCATTCACTCGATATTGACTTTGAAAACATGAATGTTGAACTTTATACTACTGGACTCAGAATTTCTATGATCTCTGGAGATGAACATTTTCAATTTCTGGATCTGAAGGACTGATTGCTTTAAAGAACAGTTCTTTAAAAACTTTCTTATAGATCTGACAGAAATAAAACTTGTATTGAAATAAATTTATATGTGCAACGTTTCGTTTAGCCATGAGTAAAGTAGTATGGAATTAAACAGACTTGAGTAGAATGGAGTGGAATGCTGTGATGTGAGTGAAATGTATTGTAATGTGATGTAATAAGTAGAATAAAGAGCAGAAGAATGGAATTATATATAAAATACAGTACAAAGAAGAAAATATTAAAATGGAATAGAATATAGGAGAGTAGAATAGAAAAGAAAACAGGGCTGGGCTTTGAACTCATGACCATCCCATCAGTAATTCAGTGCTGTAACCACTGAGCTACCTTTGCCCAGGAGAATAAAGTAGAATGAAGCAGAAAAAAATTATACAACAGAATAAATTACAAAAGGATAGAATAAAAACAGAATGTAATGATGTAGAAGAGAGAAGGGCAGAATGAAACAGAGTGCAGCAGAATGAAACTCATTTTAGTTATGCAACGATGTACAGTAAATGAACATTTAGTGAAACTCAATTTCGTATTAACATCTTAAAATAAAATGATTTCACATATCCATAAATTAGAATAAGATTAGTCTTACACTAATTTGAACAGCTAATATCACCCTGTGAAAAAAAGGAAAACAGAGCGGCAGTGGCTGAGCTGCGTTACTGGAAGATTTAGTTGTTCTGCTTCATGTCTGAAACTCTGGTCTACCAGGAACTCCTTTAATGTCCCAAACGTGAAAATGGCTTGGATCGAGATCAGGACTGTACGGGGGATGTGACAATAACTCCCAGCCGAGTTCCTGTAACGTGCCAGTGGTGTTGCTGAATGATTGTGTGTACAGTTCCCACAGACAGATGTGTCTTAATTTATCTGTCGTATTTTCGATAAACAGGCGTTCCACTCGCAGAATGTTGACAGTAAGGTGGGCTCAGAGCCACCTCGGCCGGGATTGTCATTCATGGACCTACTGCCTGGTTTGCACCTAAGAGTCTCATCATCGTACTGTGCTTGAAGTCTGTAAATGTCAAGTCTTGGTTTGACTTGACCACCCCTCATTTAATAAAAATACAAAATCCTTAATCCCTTCCTTGCTGCATGAGATGTTAATTTTTGCACAAAGCATTCTACATTACTTCCACAAAGATTAGACATGCTTTAGTATTTAGGACATTACTTATTACACGCTGCACGGCGACATTTCATCATATAGTCATTATATTGTTTTCAGCTCTCTGTGAGAAATTTTGAGGGTGTGGCTAAATGTAAAACAACTGGACCATGAACACACGGGGCTGAGTGATATTCCTTAACATATGCACGCAATTGTTTTAGTTTGGTTTTAGGATTGAACAATTAATACAAAGTTTGCACAATTCTGCTAGACAGTCTCTAAGATTCAGCATTGGTGCTGCAAACATTTAACGGTAGACTCTCATCCTTTATCTTCAATACCTCCTACACAAAAAACGACATTAAACAGAGACAGACGAAAGAGATGATAAAGGCATCAGGCAGCAAATATTTTTGAGGCTAGAAGAAAAAAACCTTCAGGAAGCAGTCGAGAGGGAGTTAACCTCTGAGCTCTCACTGCCATGCTTTCAAAGATTTTCTCCATTTTTATCGAACCATTTCCTTTTGTCCGTCCATGTTTGATCCACTTCTAATGAAAGTCTCAGGATTTTATTTACTGTCAGACTTCATACGGTGAACACATAAAGGCGCTGTTGATGGGATTTCTCACCCAAAGAGCTTTAAGCTCAGAATCTCATTACAGGAAAAGTGAAACATGAGGGGAAAAGTGCCTCCCTGCGGATATATATTACAACATGTGTCATTCACAGATTAAATATTAAATAAGAAGTAATTAAAAAGCAGGCTGTTGAAACATTGATACGTTTCGTTCCCACAGGTTGTTAAGCGGATCACAAAGAACAGCAGAGACACGTTTCGTCATATATAAAAGTGTCAGAAGAATTGCCTAAAACTGTAAAACACAAATTAAACCCTAAGGCCTTGTGGTTAAGGTACAGTACACTTTAGACTAATGATCAGGACTTCACTTGAACTCTGGTAGCAGCTTTAAGAAGTTTAAACTCTCTATCTAAAGATTTAAGAGACAAACTGGAAAAAATGGGAAAATATCTTTAATATAGTCAAATGTACCTTATTATTCCTATTATAATAGGATTCAGGATATTGTCTGACATTTTTATTCATTCAGGTACGAAAGATTCTTTTTTTTTTCCTTCAGAATTTGTGCATGTATTTCTAAATAAAGCAAAATGATTAGCTAACTGATAAGAACAATATAAAACTTGAAGAGGTTTTTGGAGATTACTGGAGATCTCAAAACTATGAAATAACACACAGCATTAGGTTATTAAACAACAACAAGAGTCAGTCAGTTGTTATTTTTAGACATGAAGGTCAGCTGTTTTGGAACAGTTCTTGCAAGAACAGTATTGTGTCAAGTGCATTTGCAAAACCCATCAAGCACCATGATGAAACTGTCTCTCATGAAAACCTTTATAGAAAAGCAAGACTAAAACTCACCTCTGCTGCAGAGAAGTTGTTCAAATAGAGATACCAGCTTCTGCTGTTAACAGCTCTTATGAAGGCTTTACAGATATCTCGATATCGGCTGTTCAAAGGAGATTGTGTATTTTGGCCTTCTGCATTGTTTTACAGTGTAGAATGAAATAAAAATCAGGAATCATGGAATTAGAAGCTGTGTCCAAATTTCTGATTAACTATAATTATTTAATACAGTTAAACCTTGGATTGTGAGCATAATTTATTCCAGAAGCGTGCTTGTAATCCAAAAGCACTTGTATATCAAAGCAGATTTCCCCATAAGAAATAATGAAAACTCAGATGATTTATTCCACAACCCAAAAATAGGGATATAAAAATGATCATTACAAAATATAAAGTAAAAATAAGACAAACTAACCTGCACTTTACCTCTTAAAAGAATCATAGCTGAAGTGAGGAGGAGGACAATGACTTTTACACACACACACACACACACACACACACACACACACACAGAATCACTGTTCTCTGTCAGCTCACTGGAATATTTCCATGTTGTGTGACTTTAACAATGAACCTCTGTAAAGACTCTTGCTTTTGCCTCCTTTTGAGAAATGTGATGTTGCATTGTCCTTAAACAGATTAATCTCCTGCACTGCTACAGCCTTTTTAACCTTTTTCTTCACAGGAGCCGTTGTTGCAATACAGTTACTAAAGAACAGTCACTATACTTGGACACACAAATTCTTTGCTGGATGTTGACTACACGAGTGATGCACGTGCACTGAGACTGAGCATGGGAGATGATTACCAACAATCCCACACGAGAGGGAGAGACAACTCCATGTGTGTACTTAAAGAAATTATAATCATGTACGGGATGTTTTTAAAAAAAATTTTGCTAAAAATTATTAATTTCTCCTGTGAATAGAGACTTTTCAGACACCTTCTAGAATCAAATATCTACTTTTAATGTTCTACAGACATACAGTAAGTGAGACAGTGAAGATGATCTGTCTCTGCTCCTGTAAATCTAAGGCAAAAAAAAAATCAAAAAACATGTGTCAAAGTTATCATCTATATTAAGCTACTAAATCACCTGCTCCACATTTTGAACTTGGCCTTATACTGCTATATATTCATTCATTCATTCTCTATACCAGTTATTCTGTACAGGGATGCTTTGGGCCTAGACCATATCCCAGAAGACTTCGGACACGAGGCGGTGTACACCTTGAAAATGGTTCCAATCCACTGCAGAGCACAAATGCACACCCGTTTAAACAAACAGCAATCTGCAAGTCTTTGGACGGTGGGAGGAAACCATAGTACTCGGAGGAAACCCACCAAGCACAGGGAGAACATAAAAACTCAATACACAGCCCGAAGGTGGGACTCAAACCCTTAACCTCCGAGGTGTGCGGCAACTGTCTCCACTTCTCCGCCACCTGCTGTTTTCAGAGTTGAGGTTTTTTTTTTATTTTACAAGGATCCTACACAATGCTTCACTGTACCCTGCAGACACTCATTCACGCGTTGTTGTATCTCGGTATCTCTCTCCAGCCCTTCAGCAAACAACCTGCCACCCAATATTTATGTTTTCTTGCAGAGTTGAGTCGCTTAGCCTTTTTTCATGTTGTAGGTACTGTATGGCTTTTGGGCCACAATTCTTCCATAAAGACTGGAACAGTCTTCTGGCCAAACCTCTATGGACAGTAGATGGGTGTACATGGGTCGCACTGGTTTCCTCCAGTTCTTTGCTGATGGCACTGCTGGACATCTTCCGGTGATGTAGGGAAGTAAGCATGATGTGTCTTTCACCTGCTGCGTTAACTTTCTTGGGCCGATCACTGCATTTATAGTCCTTGACATTGCCCATTTATCTGTGCTTTTTTTTTTTAAATAGCATGAACAGCTCGTCTTGAAACCCCAGTCTGCTTTGAAATTGTTGCCTGAGCGAGACCTTGCTGGTGCAGTATAACTACGTTCTATCTTGTTGCTGTGCTCAGCCGTGTCAAGGTGTATGACCTGTGACCTATAACGTCTTTCACAGCCTCAGCTTAGTAGCATAGTTTGACTGTTCATCATTCAGTTTTAAGCCTCCTACACAGCTGTTTCTGTTTCAGTTAATGACTGTATTTCAGCCTACATATGAAATTGATGATCGTTAGCACCTACGTAATGGCCTGACTCTGATCCTACAAAATCCCTGACTTTGTGCAATTATAAAAACTGATAACCAAAGGGTAATGACACCAAATATTTTCAAAAGAAAAATTATATTTTTTATATTTATGTAAGAGCATTGTTACATAATTTCTTTTACACTTGTTTAAAACTTTTACAAAGCACTGTATTTGTTTCTCGTTTTATGCATTAATATTTAAATACTTATTTAAAACTTGATAGGGAGCACATTAAAATAATTTTTATTCTTGAGATAATGATATCGTCACTGACACGATTACTGAATGTGGTTCTTTACCCAACTAAGGGTTAAATAGAGAGAATAAAATCCATTAATTTTGTTATAAATGAACTGATTTATTTTAGTATGACTGCATTTAAGAACCACATAATATTCATTCAACTTTTAAATGACAGACCTGATCGATCAGCTTATGTTAGACCAATATTTCCATCACCACACTAGAGAGACCAGACCGAGGACAGACTACAGCCCTAACATAAAACATCTAAAACCTTTTGTTTTACTGCCTGAGCAGTAAACTTGGTTAACTGTCTCTACAATCACGTCTGATGGCACTTCATCTTCCTCTGTCCTGTAGTATCTGATTCTCTTACAGTGTCTGTGCACCAAACTACTAAGAGCAGCAGGTGGTGCTGTGGCTCAGATAATTTTAGCTGTAAAGTAGACATGCACATAAAAAGGACAGGATATCTTCATGCTTTTTAAGAAATGAACTATAATCATCTTGAAAGTCTGATCCCTTACTGTAATTATGTTTAAAATATATTTTCGTACATGCATCTAAAAAAAAGTGACTTTACTGAACACCCTGGGATGAACTGGAGGCTTATGTTTTCCTCCACAAAATCCCACACAAATAGCTAAATGAAGTCATGATCCAATGCCTAGTGGAAAGGCTTCCCAGAAGAGAAATGTAGAGAGTACGATAATAACAAAAGGGGAATAAATCTCTTCAACAAGAACACAGGGGAGTGATGGTCAGGGAACATAAATACTTAACTACATAATGCATATTAAAATAGTCACATAGTGGGTTTGTGTTTCAGTCTCTCCATTATTTGCCTTCTATAAATGACATCTTACTGTCAGGGATAACCCCTAGAGGGCGCCGTGCGCCCAGAGACTACTCTTTGTGTCTTTTGTATTTTTGTTAGTGTGGAACTACATTTCCCAGAATGGGAAAAGCCACCGAGGTGGCTCATTAGTTATGTATAAATAGTCGTGTGTTTAGTTGGTCTGGGTCTTGCATCTATTCTGTTTTTGTTAAGATGTTGTGTTTGACCAATGTCTCTGCGATAACCTTAGCTGCTGTTTTGTAAAGTTCCTGATTGGTAAAAGTACTGTTGTGTTTAACCAGTGTTTCTGCATCATGCCAGTTACCTTAGTTCCTGTTACCTTAGTTCCTTGTAAGGTTTCTGTTTTGTTAACCTTTTTTGTTAGTCTGTTGTATTACTACTGCTTTGGTTTTCATAGTCTCTTAGTTTGTGCTTTCGTAGTTCCACGGTTTGAGTTTGTTTGTTAATGTTTCATTCTCATTATTAAAGAACTTTAACGTATTCACCTCTGCGATTATGCCTCGCCTACAGCCCACACACTACACATGTGACACTTACTTCCCCTTATTATAATATTTAACAAAATATTAGCTAATGGGGAAGCACCACCTTTCAGATTTAATACTTTCAAGCAGCCAGGACATTCTTAGCCTATGTAGAATAACATTCATTCATTCATTCATCTTCTATACCGCTTTATCCTTGATCAGGGTCGCGGGGGGCCTGGAGCCTATCCCAGGAGACTTTCGGGCACAAGGCGGGGTACACCCTGGACAGGGTGCCAATTATGTAGAATAACAAAGGCTCTTATTTACTCTACACAGTAAATTCTCTACATGAAGAATACAGTAGTTGATAAATGTGCATGTAAAGACAATTATGTACAGTCTGTAAGATGATAAAATGTTTATTTAATGCAGCTATTTAATTAGGTCAAATTAACATCCAGTAAGTAATAATAATTGCATCTTGAGCAATAGAGTTTGATTAAGAAAAAAGGTTCAAGTTAAAAGTTACATTTTACAATGCAGAATTTAAACAGTTTTACCCATCACCGTTTAACTCATTTTCTATTTTAGGAATGTTAGTTTAAGTATTTAGTATTTCAACGATGAAGAGCTCTCCTGGTGTTGTTCACTCAGAAAATGGATCGATGGACTTCAGCAAATCAAATCAGCAAGTCAGCGAGATCTTGTGGCTGAAATTTCCTAAAACATGAAACAAAAAAGACTCATTAGTAGTAATAATCACTTACAAATTTATGACTTTATAACAGTTATTTAAAAAAAAAAACTATTATATTGTTTTTATTATATTATAAGTGTCATTCTGTAAAGCTGCTTTGCAACAATGACTATTGTTAAAGCATTAAACAAATAAAATTTTATTTTATTAAATTCATGATACTGCATCCAAGAGTCTACGAACCCGATTCATAAAATGCCTGATTCAAAGTACAGACCAGAAACTGAAAAGTTACTAAACAAAACCTTTTATTTTTATTTATGGCACATCCTCTGCATAGTCAGACAAAAGATATTTTTTTCCTTCGTAGACAAACTGGGATCATCAGAGACGTGTCATATTCTATTCTATTCTTTCAGCTACTCCCATCAAGAGGTCATACAGAGGACCATCCAATCCATATACATTTACCAGATGTCCTTCCCATTGTATCCTAGCTTGGAACCAGCTCTGCATCCAGTGTCTATGCTTGGGGCGCGGGTTGAGAATTGAACCCGGGTCTTCTGCACAGCAGGTGAGAAGCCGACCACTGAGCCAGCAAACATTTACTTGTTAATCAAACCATCCTCACAAGAGTGTTTCAGGCTCTAGGAAACAGTATAGGACTGAACCTTGACATGACATCTGTGTATGTACATAAAGCTTTAAAAAAAAAAGCTATTCAATTTCTACAAGTATTGCCAACTTGTATCTCTATTAAGAGGTAAATCAGAGTACCTTATAATCTAACACCACTCCTGCCAGTTTCTTCTGGAATGTGAGAGAACACATAACCAGTGGATAGTCAAGTTCTGTGGCCATATCCAGGTCCCAGTTATTGCCAGAAACACCCTAGCGCACAAGCGCACTGTCACTCTATTTGAGGTTTGAGGGAGCAGATATTCTAAAGCGAAATAAGTGGAAATATAAAATAAATCTTCTACGTTTCTCAGGTCTAGTCCACCACCTCCATGGTTTATTCTCCTTAACTTCTGGCTACATACAGTAGCACTCTCTGCATATTATAGTGTGTATAGTTGTGTTTGTGACAAAGACAAATTTAAATTTGAATTTGAACATGGTACCAGTAAGAATTTAAAGCTACTTTCACCCCTGTTAATTAACTCATTAACTGTGACTAACTGGTCGCAAACAAAATAACTGGTTACAAAAAAAACATATACCGGTAATCTGTTAATAATAAATTGTGTATAAAAACAATTTCATACTTGAGCTCATGCTGTTGTAATGAATTTCAGCCCAGCTGTGATATCTTCAGGATTTGGGCCCTCATGCCTATGGCCGCATCACAGCCATGCTGATATTCAGCCTCAAGTGTGATATTGCTTAATTAACATGGTTTGCCTGTGCTTACAAAAAACTACAGACTTCTCATGTCAATAACTAAGCACTAATAGTTAAGCATTAAAAGATAATTGCTGTCACAATTCTGTCATTTGTACAGATTAAGCAACTTAATTTAATTTAATGCAAATAGATCATGCATTTTTTTTATTACAAATGACATGCATGTACATACATTATAGCAGGATTACTTCAAATTCCATTGGAAGGACACACCCACATACATACCCACACACACACACCCATTCATACCCCCACACACCCCCACACTCACTCACCCTCTCACCCAAATACTCACTCCTTCACACCACACCACTCACTCCTTCACACACCCCTCATCCACTCACCCCCAACCAACTCACTCACCCACCCCACATTCTCTCATCCACTCACCCCTTACCCACTCACTTAATCACTCCTTTGGAGACTCACCTGGGTTGAATACCTGCTGCTTTGAGCAGGCGGTCTGATGCAATTGTTTCAGGCCTCTCTTTGTATTTATTTGACAAATAAACCACACCTGTTATACCTGTAATGGAAATATTAATATATGATAATGTTCACACACACACACACACACACACACACACACCATGCTAACTAGGTAAGTAATGCAAGCTATCCTTATCCATACACCTCTTCTTGGGAAACTTATAGATCCTGTGAGTTAAGTAGACTTAAAGCTGTCTTAGTATTTATACTTTGGTTAAAAATCAATGTTAGCTGTGAGACAGATTTACATTGAAAACTGTGTAAAATGCATGTAGAATATTGCAGAGGTGTGTGTGTGTGTGTTTTCCACTACCAGATTGAATGATGACTTTGGCGCACTCGTTACAGGGAAACAGAGTGGAATAAATGGTGCATCCCTTCACGTCCACTGAGGTTTTATTCATGATGGCATTCAGCTCTGCATGGCACACTGGAACCAGTCAAGGACAATTTTATCATTTTGATTCATACATATTTTCTCACATATTTCATATACGTTTCCATAATTTTCTTTTTGATTCCGTAAATCTGCTTTGTGCCAATGACCATTGTTCACTGCACTATACAAATAAAATCTAATTGAACCAACATATTTTAGATTGTAGAAATATATAAAACCAAACATTTTAAGGTCTGAGGATATTAAGCTATTAAAAAGTTTTTCTAGGGAACAAATGTATTCATGTAAGTAACACTGAGGAAAATCCTGTTCTCTCTGGACTGTCAAATGACTTAAACACTACAGAGTTACAGAGTAAAGCTTCAGATCAGCCCTGTAGCAGTAAACAGTGCAGCATACCATTTTAGAGCAGGCTGCAGGTAACTTACCATATAGATGTTTATTTTCCAGTTTGTCAGGATTTTCACGGTCCCAGGAAAAGTTGGTATTACGGCGATCATGCATTTTGTTATAGCCGATACCCACAATGTGCCCATCCTGATTAACAATGCACGCACCCACCTACACACAAAAAATGCATTTCCACAATATTAAGTCCAACAAAGTTAGGTTTGTGATAAAAATGTTGTTTAATCCTTTTTATTCTGCAAGTGCTTTGCAGAGGTTTGACATACTTCTAGCTTTTCATTGATATTAAAAGTGGGAGAGCAGTTACATACGCAAATAAAAATTAAAGAAACAAGGAAGACATAAAATTAGACATTAACAATCTTTAGTATATGACAAATGCACATGGGATTATAGATCTAATCAATATAGAAGTGCATATCAGAGCGCTGTAGAAAATGAAGCAACCTGATGACCCGTCCCCCTGTCCTCCCATCCTCCTGATAAGTTAAAAAAAAATAAAAATAAAATCTCCAAGGCGTCCCTCCCAAGAGCAGATGTTGGTTAACCTTTAACAAGAAAGAAAGAAATTATACAGAACCAGATGTGAATGTTTCATGAGAAAATACTCAATTGATGATTGATGACTCAACAGATGATTGATAATCGGTTGAGTCTGTGATTTTAGTGTTCATTTTTCACATGCTCTCTCCTGCACATTGAAACACCGCCAAGGGTGTCAATACTTTAATTTAAAGTGAGAATATAGAGAGGAGCAAACATAACCAGATAAGGAATAAACAGTCATATATTTTCTACAATGTCTATAAGAGTCATGCATTTTCTACAAAAAGCCGCCATTCCAGAAACATTTGCTAGGGAGCATAAAGATTGGACTTTGGGGCAATGGAAAAAAGGTAATGTGATGAGATTTCAGATGGTGGTTGCATTAGGGTATGGAAGCAGTGTTATGATCTGGTGTTGCTTCAGTTGCCCAGGTCTAGACTCAGCATGTTATGTGGTGATAAAATGAAGTCTTTCTGACAACCTGTAGGTACTGAATGACCATGTTATCACATATATAGAGTTTTTATTCCCTGATGACACAGATATATTTTAGGACTCAGATTGTGAAAGAGTGATAAGGAATAATTTTCCCAAATGAACTGGCCACTACACTGTGTGCTGTTATCAAAGCTAAAGGTGACTGAATGAAATCTTAGAGTGTGCTTTAACTTTTTCTGCTAATAGAATTACAGAGATGAAACATAAGACCAGGCAAAATTATGATAAGAAAATGTTTGGGGTTTGAATCTGGGTTAAAATGCAAATGTCCAGAATTGTAAATATAGTGGAACCTTGAATTACGAGTATAATTCGCTCTGGAAGCAGGATCGTATTATAAAACACTCAAAAATTAAAGCAAATTTTCACATAAGAAATAATGGAAACTCAAATTATTCGTTCCACAGCCCAAAAAAATAAACACATAAAATAATTAACACAAAATATAAAGTAAAAATAAAACAAATTAACCTGCACTTTACCTTTTAAAAAATAGTTAAAATAAATCCAGTCAGTGTTTCCAGATAAGTTTTTCCGTTTATGCGCGCAGTGCTATGTGTGTGTGTGTGTGTGTGTGTGAACCTAAAGTAAGAGGAGAGGAGGAATTAGACCCTCCCCTCTCCCTCTTCTCATCCTACACAGTAAAACTTCCTCCTCTTTAATTTGCGTTTCACACACACAAACACACACACACACACACATTAACAAAAAATTAGCAAGGAACATCGCTAATAACGCACTCTAATGGAATCACAGCTGTAAAGTAAAACAAAAAAATGTGTGTGTGTGTGTGTGTGTGTGTCTGTGAAGGCGAGAGGAGGAGGGTGTGTGTGTGTGAGTGTGTGTGTGTGTGTGTGTGTGTGAAGGCGAGAGGAGGAGGGGTGTGTGTGTGAAAGGGCACGGTGTCCAATGACGCGCGCACACACATAACAGCAGGCTGACACACAGAGAGAGAAAATCGATCTTTAACCTCTTAAATGAGACTTGCTTTCGCTTTACACGCGCTCACACACGTGTGTTATAATAAACAGTACACACGCGCTGTACACACACACATGGAAGCACAAAATAAAATATGTTTTACACACACACATGTGGTCAGTGTTATAGTAAACAGTACACGCGTTGTCATGGTAAACCGCACAATCACCAGGGATACTACACAGCTCCGCGCCCCCAGCGGACAAAGTTCAAGGTCACGGCCACCGGCAAGTCTCAGAAAAAGGGGGCGGGGCGCCGTAAGCAGACACAGCCGGTTTCCTATTCCCATTCATCAGCTGGGAAAGCGCAAGAAGAGATAAAAAGACGCCAGGAAACCGACAGAGGAAGTGTTAAAAAAGCATAAACTAACGCCAAGTGTATTTTTGTTTTCGGCAGACTCCACTAGTTCCGGAGAACCCACTCCCTGAAGGACCACACGTCAGAGAAAAGCCTGCCACAGTCCGGCAGCTCCCACCGCCTTCGGGTCCTCCAACAGGTTATGTCCCATCTACTAGAGACGAACATCCAACAACAAGCGGTGATTGAGCATATTGCACAGGGATTACAAGTCACGCCCGCTGAACTCTCCCGGCTGCAGCAGCGAGCTGCTGGATATTGACAAAGCTATCGCCACATGACGATGTTGAAGCTTACCTTCAAATGTTTGAGCGTATGGCAGAACAAGAAGGGTGGATACCACAAGAATGGAGCGCTATATTAATTCCCTTGCTAACCGGAGAAGCACAACGAGCCTACTTTTCACTTACAGAGGAGGAAGCAGACCATTACGAAAGGCTGAAAACGGAAATCCTGGCAAGGTGTGGCCTCTCCAGCCCTCAGGCTGCCACTGAGATCTACCGCTAGAACTATGACCTATCAACACAGGCTCGAGCCCAGCTGGATCACTTGTATCGGATAGCCTGCCGATGGCTCCAACTGGATAAAGCGAGTGCACGTGAACTGGTCGAAAAAGTAGTAGTAGATAAAATATTGCGCACCCTACCCCGAGAAGAATGAAAAGCGGTGGGCATGCACTACGCGAGGCCATCGATGCGCTGGAATGTGCGATATCCACCCTCTCGCTCCCAGTAGAAAGGCAGAGGTTTCCGGACCGGAGTCAACTCCCCTACACGATGCCCCTACAACGTGAGAAACCACCTCCCCTGGTAAGGGTAGGACCACCCAGTGACGAGCCCATGCCCACCGAACCGGAACTTTCCAAACCTTTTTCTGGCCGCGGATTCTGGGTGGGTTCCACAACAGCGACCAAACGCTCTCCTCGACACAAGCAGCGCCGTGACCCTCGTCCGCCCCTCGATCGTCCCACGGGATGCGAAACCATGCGGCCCTCTCCCGATCACCTGCGTACACGGCGATCGATGAGAGGTCCCAGCGGTCAGCATCACGGTGGAAGATTGCGGGGGTAGACATACCATAACCGCGGGCATAGTACCGAACCTCCCTGCTCCACTCCATTTGGGTAGGGACTGGCCAGGATTGGAGGGAAAGCTCCGCCGAAAGAAAAAAGGGAAAAGAACCTCCACAAAACGCTGGCAGCAACAGAGGAAGACCCCGCGGCCCCAGTCACGCATGGATGGCACAGGCAGAGAGTGCCGACGCTGAAGCAGAAGGTGAGCCCTTTTCTTATTTCCAAACACATCTCTCCTTGGCTCAACAGGTAGCACGTGAGGAAAACTTCTCGAGACTACAGAAGGAAGACAGCCGGCTGAAGCACTGCTGGTCACAGGTGTACGAGGTAGAAGGGGAATGCGAGAAGGGAGGGCAAACACGGCCCCTGGCGTACTTCCTGATAAAAGGTGGCCTTCTGTATTATCACATCAACAGAAGAGGTGAGCCCCGTGACCTCCTGGTGGTACCCCAGGGAAAGGTCGACACTGTAATGCACCCAGCTCACTTGCATCCCCTCGGTGGTCATCTCAGCACACAGAACACAATAAAAAAAATCGTGATCGTTTTCGCTGGCCCGGGTTAGACGCCGAAGTAAAAAACTTTTGTCAAAGGTGCCCTGAGTGTCAGAGAACGTCACCAAAGAAACCGACACCTGCCCCCCTTATCCCATTACCCATAATAGGAGTACCGTTCGAACGTATCGGTATGGCTCTCGTCGGTCCACTCCCGGAATCAGCACGGGGGCATGAATATATCCTGGTAATCATGGATATTCCGAGATATCCGGAAGCCATACCCTTACGCAAAGCTACCTCAAAGAACATCGCTCGCGAACTGGTACTCCTTTTCAGCAGGGTCGGGCACACCAAAGGAGCTACTCACCGACCAAGGTACGCCATTTGTCTCTAAATTAATGTGTGATCTGTGTCGGCTGTTACAGGTGACAGTACAGTATACCACCTGCAAACGGATGGGTTAGTGGAGCGCTTTAATCAAACACTCAAGAGGATGCTGCGATGAGTGGCGGATGAGAGCACGCGGAACTGGGACCAACTCCTTCCCTACGTGCTCTTTGCGGTCAGGGAAACACCTCAAGCCTCCACCGGGTTCAACCCATTTGAACTACTGTTCGGGAGGAGACCACGGGGTCTACTCAATGTGGCGAAGGAGGCATGAGAAGAACAGCCGTCCCCATTTCGCTCCGTCATAGAGTATGTACGGGACATGCAGGAAAAAATTCACAGAGTGCTGCCGATCGTAAGTCAGCATATGGAAAAAGCCCAGTCCGAACAACGGAGATCATACAACAGGCCGGCACAGACACGCGAGTTTACACCGGGCGACCAAGTCCTCCTGCTGGTGCCCAGTGCTAACTGCAAGTTCCTGGCCCGCTGGCAAGGCCCATTCACAGTTATGGAGAAAGTCGGGCCGGTGAACTACAGACTACAACAGCCGGGTAAGCGAAAAACCACAGAGATATATCATATCAATTTATTAAAAAAGTGGATAGAACCGGTGCCGCGCGTCTCAGCTCTGGCTGTGTTTTCTTCCGATAAACGGGCACGGGAACTAGTGCAACGAGGAGATGAACTAACGCCAACACAGATACAGGAGCTGAACGAAATAATCGACCAACACCAGGACATTCTTTCCCTGGAGTCAGGGCTCACACACATAACACAACATGACATTAAAACTCCTCCCGGCAAGGTAATACCCCTACAGAGTTCCGGAATCTCGCCGCCAGGCGATCGAAGCCGAGGTGGACAAGATGTTACGGTCAGGAGTAATCGAGGAGACCACGAGCCCCTGGTCCAGCCCAATCGTGCTGGTACCCAAACCTGATGGGTCCGTACGTCTCTGTAATGACTTCTGGCGACTAAACCAGGTCTCCGAGTTCTATGTGTACCCGCTGCCGTGGGTGGATGAGCTTGTGGAGCGGCTGGGAAGAGCCCACTTCGTGTTCCCCCTCGACCTGACAAAAGGGTACTGGCAGGTGGCCCTGACCCCAGAGGCTAGAGAAAAAATGGCATTCAGCACAGAAAAGGGCCACTGGCAATATCGCGTTCTCCCCTTCGGTTTACACGGAGCCCCAGCCACATTCCAACGCCTAATGTACACAGTGCTCCGGAAACATCGCTTATACACTGCAGCATATCTGGATGACGTCATCATTCACTCAGGCAGCTGGGACGACCATGTCTTTCATCTCCAACAAGTGCTCGGAGAACTCAGGAAAGCCGGTCTAACAGCGAATCCGAGCAAGTGCCACCTCGGGTTAACGGAAGCCCAGTACCTAGGTTACTGCATCGGACGAGGACTACTCAAGCCACAGAAAAAAAAGGTAGAAGCAATACACAATTACACACAACCAAAAACAAAGAAACAGGTGCGTGCATTTCTCGGGTTAGCAGGATATTACCGACGGTTCGTGCCTAACTTTTCATCTCTCTCAGCCCTGCTTTCAGACCTACTTCGGAAGGGACAGCCAGAGAAAATAAAGTGGTCAGAAGAAAGGGAGAATGCGTCCCGCCTCCTGAAAGCCCACCTAACCAGTTCCCCCGTCCTCCGTAACCCAGATTTTAAAAGGCACAGACGTCACACAGACGTCTCGGAAGCAGGTCTCGGGGCGGTATTGTCTCAAGTGTTCGATGGAGAGGAACATCCAGTGCTGTACATGAGTAAGAAACTCTCACCGGCGGAGCGGAAGTATGCAGCCGTGGAGCGCAAGGCCCTCGCCATCAAGTGGGCTATACACAAACTAAGGTATTATCTGATGGGGCGACATTTCATCTTGATCACAGACCATTACCCCCTGCAGTGGATGGCGAGGGCAAAAGACACCAACCCCTGCATCACGCGCTGGTTCCTATCACTACAGGACCATTCTTTCTCCACCCAACACAGAGCCGGAACGCTACAAGGCAACGCAGATGGACTTTCAAGGAGCCATGCCCTATTTTCAGAGAACAGGGGGCGCTCGAAGCTGGGTGGGGGGCACTGTCACGGTAAACCGCACAATCACCGGGGATACTACACAGCTCCGCGCCCCCAGCGGACAAAGTTCAAGTTCACGGCCATCGGCAAGGCTCAGGAAAAGGGGGCGGGGCGCCGTAAGCAGACACAGCCGGTTTCCTATTCCCATTCATCAGCTGGGAAACACAAGAAGAGATAAAAAGATGCCAGGAAACCGACAGAGGAGGTGAGATGTTAAAAAAGCATAAACTAAAGTCAAGTGTATTTTTGTTTTTGGCAGACTACAATAGCTCCGGGGAACCCACTCCCCAGAGGACCACGCGCCGGAGAAAAGAAAAAAAGAGATCAACTTTGGCGACTCTTACACCTCACCTACTGTAAGGTTTTGTGTACAGAAGAGTTTAAGGTCACAGACATAACGAAGACATCTGTGTGCATTACCTATTATAATTTTTAGTTTGGCCCACATGCGCCATACAGCATATCTATATTCAGTATGAGTAGGAGGATAACTAATAACTATTGGATATCTATTCAATGATGGAAACTTAAGCCCTTTTGTAAATCGCTCTAGATAAGAGCATCTGCCAAATGCCTAAATGTAAACGTAATGCAAATATTACTTTAAAAGTGGCAATTGTATTAATATGGAGGATCATGAGTAATTTGCTGAGCCACACTGTTTCCAAACTGGAAAAGCACAAACAGACATTTGTGAGCATCATTTTAACTGTCCAATTAGAGATAAAAACTGATGAATTAGGAAGGCAGTAATAAGGGGGTTGCAAGTGAATCATTTAAATGAAAGAACCCCCCCCCACACACACACACACACACCCCACACTCACTCACCCTTTCACCCCAAATACCTAAATGTTTGTTACCTGTGTGTTAGAATCAGGGCTCTTCTTGGCAAAGAGGAGGGCAACTCTCATAAAAATACAATCGATATATTGTCCAGCTCCCCTGTAGAGGGAAAAAGGAGGATGATGTTATATGTTTCATGTTCTGTCTCAAACATGTTCTGTCAATAAGTGTAACTGCATTTTAGCTGGATGTCAAACAGGAGTAGGAACAGTGATAACAAAAACATTATAAATTAAAGACCAATTAACCCTCCAACAATTATTAGAATGGTAATTGAAATTAGAATGGTAGGATTTAAAGTCATCTTTGTTAGATAAATCCATCTATCCATCAGGGGCTATTCCAGGATTTTGTAAGTGGGGGCGGGGGTGGGGGGGGTCGGGGGCACAGGAGGGACCATGAACCAGTCAGGGCGGGGCCAAGTGGAAACCAGATTCAATTAGAACTACATAATGGCTTAAAAAACATTAAGCATGATTTACAAAAATCTTGAGCAATGGCCTTTGCGCTAATACGTGTAGTATTAAGTTAAATGTAGAACTGCCACAAGAGGTTGAAAATCATTTAATATTTTTGGAAAAATATTTTTGCAAATTTATCCATAAAAACAACTGATTACAACTGTAACAATTATCTGATTATTATTTAGATGGCGGTGTGCACTGCTAAATCATCTCTATTCAGTCTTGATCAGTCACGCGAACATAATCAAACAAACATGCTATCAGGGTGAAATAAGAAAAAATAATTGACTATATACACCCCATAAACAGTGTGATGTGTCAATTCAATTCAATTCAATTCAATTTTATTTATATAGCGCTTTTAACAATGGTCATTGTCTCAAAGCAGCTTCACA
>JAQQZS010000038.1:5604751-5624562 GCA_030068045.1 Platyallabes tihoni
GCTAGCAGAGACCAGACAGATAGACCTAACATAAATTACAACATAAATTTACAAAAACTAACTATCTAAGTACGACAGACGATCGACGCTCAGGGAAGAAAGACATGAATTGTGGAAAAATCCTGGTTATTCAGTACATTCAGATCGTCAGCTGACCTCATTTTTTTTGAGCACATAACATTGCTGAATGTAGACCTGACCACCACAGGCTTGTCCAGTCTACTGTTGGCTTTTTTTTACAGGTTGATTTTAAGTGATCTCTCTGAACACGACCATTCAAAACTTTTCCTGACCACATTTCTCCCTCGAAGATGATGGTTCAGCGCTATCCTTTTAAAAAGGTGTTTTACAGTTCTTTACTCAATTTTAGTAATTTCATCAATCTCCTTAGTTGTTTTATTTGCTTAGTGTAGGACAGTAATTTTACCCTTCTGAAACAGAGTGTCACGACCACAGTGTATGTCGTCAGCCATGGTTGTGAAAGAAATGAGAAGCTACTTGTTTCAATTCATCCCTGCAGCAATTATTCAATGGAAGCCATCTTAGTCATCCAGGTGGTGACCTTTTTTTTTTCTTTTTTCATTTTTTCCTTTTGGGCAAGGCAGTGTACACTGTGTAAAAGTCTCAAGCCACCCCACCTCTTCATAATTCTTCATAGTTCTGAAGTACTGAAAAACACAGAAAGGTTAAACTGCTGAAGAGCTTAGTGCCAGAATTCATCATTAAACAATTCGACTCTGATGTAAAAATTAAGTCATACAATCATAGAATATTTCCATATCTAATATAGCAGAGACAGCTAGCTAACAAAACAAAAACCTCTTGGTGGCTTTAGGTTCCTGAAATCTACTCGCACTTTGTACTGGTGCCTTTATTCAGCTCTTGTTCCGGGAAAGACAAGCTGATGTCTTTTCCAGAATGCAAATCAGCTATTTACATACAGGAGAGACCGCCTGCTAACTCATCCTTAACATCCATACCCCCACTTTAACAAGTTAACATATGTCTAGTATGTACGTGTTCAGGATCCAGCTGAAATCCTCCTCGGGTGAAGCAACTTCACAGTCTCACTCCTTTTTCAAACGCGCTGTTTCAGTGTCTGTAGCATCAAATCATCAAATGCAAATGAGATACCACCCCCTCATGTCTTTTTGTTTTAAAAGTGCAAAAAAAAAATAATTCTAGCCAATCAGAACAGGAAGTTATTTTTTTTTTCACGCATTTTTTCTGGTATGCCTAAAAATGAAAGAGGGGAATCCTGTAGCCACCAACTTAGTGTGTGTGTGGATGCAGCTGTTGATTCACAATGACATTCTAAATATTAAACAATTTATTGATAAAAATTGAACCGATATAAAGATAACCGTTCTGCCATCTGGGTTTTTTAATTAATTAATAATTTTTTTAAAATAAAGAACCAAAGAAGCCTAGGATAGCTATATTAGCCTGCCATGAAATAAAACAGCTACGAGACAGAGAATGCGCTATGCAAATTGCTACACCTTTTTCCCTCTCGTCACAACTGACGTCGATAACTTTAAAGGGAAAGTTCATGAGAATTTGTGAATGCCCAAAGGAAAATCATCAAAAAGTGAATTTTGCATAAGCCTTTGCGAGTTCCCCTGAGGTCAAAAACAACAGTGCTGTTAATTAAAATTTTATTTAACAGCAGCTCAGACTGTAGCGCAGGGTTGCATTAATGCGCTTAATCTGAATAATTTACTGTTTCCATAGCAACGGCTCATTCACAGTGACTTGTACTGGTCACACAACTGCATTCGAAATATGTGTGTGAGGCTTGTTTATTTCTATGTTTATTTCAGATGTTTTGGAAGGAGTCTCCAGTGTCATGCACTTGTGTGCACTCAGGGCAGTGTGTATGATGCAAGAGATAAAATGTATAGAAAATGTTTACACTAATGGTGCTCCGATCTGTCTTTTTCAGGCCGTCTGATAACGACTTAATTTCTTTTGTTGTTTATTGTGTAGTATTGTTCCTATAATAGTAGTTATAAATAATTATAAATAATTATAAATTATATATATAAATAATAGTTTATTTACTATTTATAGCTGTAAAAAAAAAAAACTATCCTAAACAGCAGTGGATAAACGTAATTATGATGCATCAACTTTTGTTTATTGGATGGTAACATATGCACATATTCCATTCTCTTATTATTATTTCATGTAAATTATAAAGAAACTAAAACCAATTGAATAGCCTATGCTCGAGTAAAAAAGCAAAAAAAAATTCGCTTATCTAAAACGAGGCTGTCCAACTACAGTGTAACTATAACAACACGTTATAACATGTGGCACATGAAACAAGCAAGTGCAGCAATGAATAACAGATGATACTCTGATATGTGTGTTTATTTAAAAAGCTTTGGTGCAGTCAGTTTGTCAAACCAGTTGTGTTAGTTACTCATTGGTAAGCATTGAGGGCAGGAATTTTTTATAAATATTAAAAAATCTGCATTTTTAAGAGACGGTCTATTCCTCTTATCATACAGAATGTGTCCAGCTGTGCTGAATAGTTGCTCACTGTCATCCCGCATGCATGGAGGTTAAACCCGGGCCGCCTCACCCAGATCTGGGAACCGCTCTTTATTTCTCTCTTCATTAATATTTTTGTGATAATAGATTTAGCATTTTCATCATTGCAGAACAAAGTTCGAGCTTTTTGAGAGCTTATGATGTATATATAGGTGGGTGAGTGAGGGTCGTCTTACAAGATTTAGCTGCTACCTTTGCGGATAACTTTTCATACCCAGACTGTTCACGCTGCGTTGTTTTTAACCTGCAATTAAGGTTTGTTTTGTGTTCAAGCTTTTGGCAGACGTTCCCCCAGCTGGTTTGCATATTGCAAATGCTGCGTCTTTTAAAAAGACTTGATAATATTTCCCAGCCTGGTGACGGCATGATGCAGGAGACAAAAATATAACAATTTATACACTGGAGATCTTTAGAACACTGTTTCAATATTGTCTACTTTATTGTCACGTTACAAAAGACTAAAGATTTTCCTCCTAATGTGACCTCATATAAGCAGAGACCCTTCCTCTCTGTTAACTTATTTAAAAAAAAAAAAAAAGCTAATAAAATATTGGACCTGTATCTGCAAACTTTTCACATTATTACAGCACAAATTATGCTGTTGTCCTGATGTGCTGTTTATTACAGCAGTGTGAAAGTGGTGCTAGTGGTTGTATAGCCAACTAACCAGCTAATGTTAACTATCTAGATAAAACACAGCGAACACACAGTTCTGGCCGCTCTTGGTGTGTATTTTTAAGTCCCCGTCAGGATGTCTGCCAGTCTGTCTGACATTCATATAAGTGAGATATTTTAAGAGCAAGTGACTGACTGTAAGATTTACGAGGGGCGTTCATGTCAAACTGGGACTTGTGCTGAAAGTTCTGATGAGCAGTGGTCGTAAAAGCGATTGACATTTACAGAAAACCTTATAGAGTAATGAGACTCTTAGACTATTAGCCGTAGTAAAACATTTAAATGGTGCAAACGTTTTAAAGAAGGCTGCGCCTCCATGAATGATGATCCCGGAGACCACTGCAGTCGTTTCTGTGAACATGCAGCGGGTGGAACACCAGATCCTAAAAAATCGACTTATCGCCAACTTGTGGAAGAGACACATCTGTCTGTGGGAACTGTACACACGATCATTCACCACCAACAACTGTACACACGATCATTCACCAACACCACTTGCACAATACAGGAACTCGGGTGTTATTGCCACATCCCCTGTACAGTCCTGACCTCACTACAAGCCATTTCGACATGTTTGTGCCATTTAAAGGAGTTCCTGAGAGGCCAGCGTTTCAGATGTGAGGTGAAGCAGGCAGCCCGATCATGGCTATGTACTGAGAGATCTTTCGAGCACTAGTGAAACACTGAGATAAGTGCAACCGGAGATAAAATGGAGAAATAAAGAGAATTTTAACTCCCATAACTGTGTTTTGTATAAGGAGAAAGTCCCGGTTTGACTTGAACAACCCTTGTATATGGAATTGTCATCATCAGATGATCTGATGACATTTTGGAAGTGGTCTGAAATATAGTTTTTCTTCTTGTTTGAAGTATTAGGCTCCTTACGGGGCGGGCGTCCCCGGCATGCCTGTGGTATCAAATTCAACTCCTTATTATATTACCTGTGTGTATTTATTTTCCTCTGACCATTACAACAAGATAACTGACCTATGCAGCATTTATTTAAATAATAAGATAAATAATAAAAACGGTTTGAGGTGTTCTCTATACATTTAAAAAAAAAAAAAAAAACTTCCACAGGATCCAAACTGACAAAACGTCCTCATGGTAGTATTTTTAAATAAAAACCTGCAACTTCAAGTCTTGTCTTTATTGTGTGTGTTTTAGCGAAGAAGAAAAAGATGGAACGCGAGGCGAAAGCAAAAGTAAGCACACCCAATTTTAGTTTAAGAAAACATAGAGAATGTGTGTTTTAAAATGAATTATTTTAATTATTAAATTATTAAATCCTGTGCGGTGTAAATTTGTAGTGCCCCACACCGAGACGGAAAGCCAAAAGCAGCGAGCTGGAGAAAGAGCTGCAGATGAAGGAAGACACGCTGCCAGACAGCACTGTTTTATTAACAGGTTAGGTTCTCAGATCACATGGCATCCACCTTGCCTTATTTCTTTATTTTCTTTATTTGTTTTTGCTTTGATCAGTTCTGATTTAGCATGAAGATAAAAATGCGATCAGGTCCTGACTTGCTTTTTTCGCTGCAGAACCGGATCGAAGCCAGGCCTCGACAGGATCTGAACCGGATCGCAGTTCGCCAAATAAGACGACGATAAGCTATCTACCGGACGTCTGCGCCGTGGTGGAGGTCACCACCGAGAACGAGGAGTCAGCGGTCAGCTCCACTCAGATCCCCTACAACTTCCAGATCTCCCCCGCATCATGTTACGTTGGTACGTTCCGTTTGTACACATTTACTCTGAGGGTTTATTGGATCCAGGTTTTTTTTTTTTTTTTTTTATCAGATTTTTGTGGCATGATAAAACTTTTTCTTTGTGCCCCAAGTTATTTCTTATTACATACTGCCAGTAAAAAGATTTAAACCCTCCATATAAACATTTCTGGTTAAAGTAATGGGTTCAGGTTTTTTTTTTTTTTTAAGCGGCGGGTATGTATGTGTGTGTACACATAATAAATAATTTTAAAAAAAAATTTTTAGTTAGTTTACAGATATCTTTATTTTCTGGTTTATTTTTGTAGAATTGTGTTTATGTTTAAAAATTTTTAAACATAAATACAGTTAGTTATTATTGTATTTATGTTTCATATAAAAAAAATTAATAATTTTAGGGTTAGTGATGTTTAGTTTTTAGGTTTGGAAATATCTTTTATTAATATAACTAATAACTAATATTATTTAGTTTTTTCTTTTGTTTTTTTTTTGATGGTTTAATCTTGTTTTCTGTCTTTTTCAGAGTTACATGTTTTACAGTCATTTTATTTATTTTTGTATTATTCTTTTTTTTAGTTTAGTTTCTATTTAAGTGTGTGCTTTAGAATGACAAAATCAGAAGTAAGAAATGGGAACTGAGAACTTTTTGATATAAAAAAAAAATACAAACAGATCGTTCTACTACAGTATTGTTTCCATAGCAACAGCTCATTCACATGGATGAGTACAGCACATAAGTTGCTACATAAAGGCATTAAAGAGTAATAAGAGGAATAAACGCTTGAAAGTGCAGTTACAGAAAGGTAAAGCACGCTAGCAGAAACGTCGCTGAGTTTCTTGTGTAAAAGAACCGAAAGAAGAACTGAAAAGTGCAGTAAAGTTCTTTTAAATGATTCAGAACAAGAACAGGTCAGTGATCTGGAACTGTTTGGTTTTTATGTGGGTGAAGATTCTACAGCTGTACGTTGTTGAGGTACAATACCAATATATAGATACTTATTAAATATACTTATATACTTATCTATACGCCAGTGAGGCATCAGTTCTATTTCATCTTCCTGTGTGTGTGGTAAAATCACAATTTCATGCCAAGCCACTGAGAAAGTCGCCCTCAGTTTCACCCCATCTGTTTAAGCGGTTTCATCGGGTTACTCTTCACCACACTCGCTTCCTCAGAATAACGGACATGATTTTAACAGAATTACCAAGCTTTTATTTCAGTTTAAATCTGTTTTATTGTTTTTATACATTTATTATTTATGCTTGTATTTATTTTTTCTTTTTTTCGGCACGTTTGTTTGTTATGTTTAGAGAAATTTCTAGTTTTAGGTAATAGTGTCTACTTTTTCAAGTTGTTTTATAGCATGTTTTAAATAGATTATTATTATTTATTTATTTATTTTTGGTGTGTGTCTTCTTTCCTGATCCAGGTTTAGTGATGTTTTTAGTGTTTTTCTTATGTTTCTCTAGTTTCTCGGTAGACAGTAGTTAGCCTTGCATCTCCAGCGTCTGGGTTCGATTCCCACCTTGTTGTCAGTTGTTTGTAGTGTTGTCTATTGTGTTTAAAGATGCTTGTACTAGTGCTGAACAATTAATGGCATAAAAATAGTCTTATTTTGGATTTATCTTTTTTGAATATCTATAATTTTCAGTGGATGTATAAAATTCCCTTAAATGAGATCATCTGTCCAGTTATTTGCTCTTATTTTGGATGAATACATTTGAATACAGAATAGTACTTTCACATATCACAGTTTAAATCGCAATGACAGTAGTTTCTTTCTATATATTTCTTTCAGTTTAGGAATTCTTTTTTTTTTTTTTTTGGTTGATGTTAGTAATTATTTATTTTAGTTTTTAGTCTTTTTTTCATGGTTAGAAATATTTCAATTTATTTTACTTAACTTGTTTTGAATTAGGTATATATTTTTAATTTTCTTTGTAGCGTTGTTAGGTTTGGTGTTGCATTTTGTTTTTGTAGTTTGAAGTGAATTTTGGTTTTATTTCTTACAATTTTTTAGTTTCTTGTGTAAATGTAGTAATAGACCACCACTCTAAGTTTGACTCTCTTTGCTGTTTCTCTTGAACAGAGAGCGACGCCGAGAGCACACACAGCGAGGAAGACTCGGAGGTGTGTAAACTCGAACACTGCACTCGCCCTGATCAGCCCAGGCTTCAGCTTTTATACACAACCAACACCTGCATCATTCACTTGTTTCATCACTTTTTCAACTCCAATTACAACAGATTTATATAAATATAAATACACATATAAAAATCTTATATATAAAAAGTAAAAGTAGTTTGAGCACAAGAAAAAGGGGTGGCTGATTTTTTTTTTTTTTTGTCATTTTAATAGTGTATTATTTGTCTTCTTAGTTCTTTCTGTTTAAGAGGAGATACATTTTTAAATATATTTTTATCTTTAATGTATTTTTGTACAATTAGAGGTGTTATAATTTTGGGTTATCAGAATTTATTTTCCATTTTTAGCTTTAAGCATTTTTAAGGCTTATTATTATTATTAGTAGTAGTAGTAGTAGTTGTTTTAGATTTTTTTGTATTTCTTTGAAGTTTTTTGTTTTTTCTTTATATGTATTAATATATTTTTTAAACTTATAACTATAAACGCTAGAATAGAATCGCTTTAGTTTCAGTTTCAAATATTTTTGTCTTTAGAGATACATACTGTATATTACAGTAGATTTGCGTTTTTGCTGTAAACTTTAAAGCCATTAGTGTAAATTTGTAGCTCTCCTGACGCTTCCCACATGTACTTTCAGTTTAGTTGTTTGTTCCCCTCCTAATTTTGGAGCTGCACAGTGTGTTATTTAAAACCAGGTGTTGAAACCAGAATTAAAAATAGACCTGTGGTGGTAGAAGTCGTGGTCTTTCACATCGCCAGTCTTGCTAGTCAACAAATGAACACCGTCATGTCTCTAAACGAATGAACCTAAATCATTGTTTTTAATGTCGTGTTATCACACAGCTTTTGATATTTATGTGAATAACAATGTGTGAAAAAAATGATAATGAACAGGTGTGATTAGGTGTGTTTTGTAGCGTTACCGTGCATATTTGAGGTTTTCCCCCCTCTCTAAATCAGGGGGGCTTATTTAACATCCCAGGTGTGTTCAAACAGGGCCAAGGCCAAATAACAAAATTTATTTTTGCGTTGAATTCTGTTTTAAATAGCTGATAAAAATGAAAGCAGTTCTGATCACTGAACACGATGGAGCGTTAAATACTCTGTACTTTTCTTTCCCCAGCTCCAGCCTCAGGACTTGTCCATTAGTTCGAGAAAGTCTTGCTCCTCGGTGCTCAGGATAGCACCCAGCCTCCTGGAAAAAACACACTCGTTACTGGCAGAAAAGACAAACTTTTGGGTGACGAGCTGCCGAGAGGATTCGCCCATGATCAGCTACGACATAGAGCCCTGGCGTCCCTTCATCCCCGCCCTGACCTTCGACCTCAGCACCAGCTCCACTGCTCGCGCCAGTGTCATTATGAAGGCCGTGGACCTTTCCTCCAAAAAGACGTAGAAGACGGATTCGGCGCTGAACAGCTTCTCTGCCACATGTCTTTATTATATATTTTTTTTTTGTCCTTTTCATCACTTTCCATGGAGAGGTGCAGTAAAAGGGTTTTTCTTCTTTTCCTGGTGCTATTTTTAATCCCTGAAAGCATGTAAGGAGTAACTTTTATGTGAATGTAAGGCCATGCAAAGTTAAAAAAGCTACAAGTATTCGAGTTGTCTTTATTTAGCAATGACATTAAAGTCGTGTCTCCCGAGTTAGCAGCGAGGATCATTTCAGAGCGGATTATCTTTAATCCTAAAATATTTATAATGAACATGTTTTTGCACCATCTAGTATTTTTATAGCTCTGTCAGGATTGGAGCGTTTTAGCTGTCCGCTTATCAAATAACAAGCAACACTTGTTAACACACTTTAATTTAAGTAAGGATAAATATACAAAAATTTACGATCGTGTTTTCTATAAATCGATATGTCAGGTATAACTTTATCATCACATACCTATTCAACACTACAGTATTTTTTTCATATTTCCGTTAATGTAGAAAACCTGTCTGAGAATTCAGATCAAGCGATTTAATTTTGCATGGCCTAAACCAAAGACATACCTCAGCTAAACAGTACATGATTAAAAAAAGAAAAAGAAAAAAAGAACAAAAATCATGGAATTACCTCAAGAGACTTATCCACGGTTCATTGCACTCAGTATTAATTAATTACAGGAGCACAGATCTTAGATTTTGGAACAGGTCTAATCGAAACCAGCTTTCAGAGTAGCGAGTAGGGATGCATCGACCCTGGTACTAGGTATCAGTCCTGACTTACTCATTAAAACATGCTCCAGTATCGTTGTCCGTTACAGTTGTTCATAATATTGTGACCTATGGTGCAGCATCTTTCTAGAATACAGTTAACCCCGATAAATCAATTACTTACAGGATTTAAAGGCCAACTATTATGCAAAATTCACCTTTTTGTCATTTTTAGACATGGATGGGTCTCCAGTGTGTGTGGAAGTAATTCCATCTCCGTGTTTGTACTGGCCAGGGTTTAAACAAGCCGGTTAGATTCCAGTCACCTATTGTGACCTCATATATGAAGATCCTCTGCCCCTGACTTGTTGCTCAGCTTTGCTGTTCTCTCTGGGGGTGTGGCTCAGCAGTAGCTCATTTACATAGACACATTTTGAGAAGGAGTGAAAGAAATGGGCATTAACATACACACACAAACACATTGGGAGAGCTCTGATTCCGGTACTTAATTGTTAAAGAAATGGTCAAATATGGAACCTTTAAGGTGACATCTCTGTAAACACCATAACTGTATAAACCTACAAACCACAATGAGTTAATCGCTAAAAGCACACAGACGCAACCGACACACACACACAGCTAAGGATCATGTTCTCCGATTAATCAGTACCAAGTAGGTTAATCATTTTGGTATCAGTATCAACAAGTACCGAAAACAAAGTGAATCATGTATCGATGCGTCCCTAGTAGTGAAGTTGTGTTTACATTTCTCAGGTAACAGTAATGTTAATAATACAATAGCACAGATTGTATCATAGAATCCTAGAAAGGTTTTATAAGAAATGCTAATGCTATATTGTTAACGCTAATAGGTGACCTGGTGTAACGCAAAGTCGATGGTGTAAGCCAAGACAGACCGGGTTTTAACACGCAGAGAGTTCGTAGTTTACTGAAGGTTTTAACGAGACAAAATAAGAGTATATAGATATAAGGGAGGTGAATAGAGCGCATGAGTGGGACGTGGTATGTATGTAATACACTACATACATTTAGGTGCACGGTTCACTTTTGGACCAAAGTGAAAGCTTGTACTTGTGAAGGATTGTGCGATTATATATGATGATTTAATCGCCTTTACATGATATTACACTGCCAAGATATCCTGTACCGTTTGATCTTATGATGTTATTTTACCAGAACTATTTTAGGACACCTGTAAGCCCCGCCCACTTGTGCGTATTCAGAGTACAGTAAGGTTAATTGCCACGGATATGGCCGGCCAGTTTGTTAAGCGAGGATAGAAGGAAAGGATAAAGCTCTTAAGGTACACTTATTTTTCTCCAACTTTAAAAAGATATCACGATGCAAATGGTTTGATTAAGATGGACATTTTGAATGTAATCTTTCAGCCCAGTCGTTAAGCAAAGGGCGGACATGCGCAAAACATCTGGATATAGGTAGTTCAAGAGTAATGAAATCTGTCACAGATAGGATCAACACCTTCCTTCACTCTTCACAGCCTAATTTGCATTAAAGGATGAATTTGCTAGTCTAATCCAATGCTTTGTCAAATTCAGCGAATATCTCCTCAGGGTTCGCTAGCTGTCCGTTCCTAATCTGGCGTTAGGACACAACCCTGGCATTGGAATTGAGAAATGAACACTGTGGGGCGGATCGCACCACACGACACTCTTCCAACCGATCAGCAACAGGGTGTGTTCGTGCCCAATGCAAAGACACGTATATACTAATATCAACTATCAGTCTCTAGCATTGCCGCGTCTCCCTGTAAGTGATACCGGTGAAAGGCTTTCCCTTGTAGCAGTCCGTGCAAACCCTCGTCCAATACGTCATCCTCAATTTCAATATGGAAATCATTCTCCCGTAGTTCTCACGGCACATGGTGAGACAGGGTGTAGTCAGTGAACGGGATCGTACGGAACAGACAATAGAGAATATTTTGTCTTCATGAACATGAAATCATTTCTAACAGTGAATATTTGACGAAGCTATTTTTAGACATGTGCATAGCTAGTTAAATGTAGTTATTACGGAAGCCAGTGAAAATGTTCAGCCAGAATCGCTCAAAATATCCAGAGACCTTAATGTTTTTAATAAAAAAAAAAAAAATTATACAGGCAAACAACAGGGTCAACCTTTCAGATAATATTAATGCCTATAGTAATTAGAAAGTGATTAAATACACTAATTTTATTCACCTTAAGCCTGAATGCAGTTTTTAAATTATTATATTATTATTATTATCATCATGTCTTTAGTTCCTCAGTCATAACTTTAGTTCCCATCTGTAGACGTGGGCGAAGGGTCAACAATATCCGATTCCAGTACTTGAAAAGATTTTTATGATCCACAATATATAGGTTTGCTAACCAACTGCATTAAAAAAAAAAAAAGAAAATACTTGGTTAAAAAGATAATGCAGTTATTTCTCAATATTAAGAGATTCTCAATAATAAAAGGGTTTGAATGTGCTGTTGCACGATCCGTTTCCTCACTATAGATTTTTGCATAATAGATATTTGTGAGTACTTTAGTAACCAACCATGGCGCAGAATAGAGTTAACATCTACTCAGCTGCTTCCAGAGCTTGTAACTGCTTTAAAAACAAAAGTTTGAAAAATATATTAGGATACACTGTGCAATAATTCAGGAAAGTCTGTTATGGAAGTTGAATTTAAATATATAGACAGCAATCAGAATGACAACAAACAAAAGACAGGAGCAGTCACTTCACCCCCATGTCCTGGAGATTCTTTTATATATACAGTATATATAGGAAGCCTAGACCTGTTTTACACCTGGTCACCTATATAGCCGTGTCGTTGCATTAGAACGATGTTAAACATTGCTTATTATTTTATTAGACGTTGATGAAGCAGATCCATCTATGTGGTCCCCTGTAGCTCCTCTAATACACAGTTTGGTGTTTTTTTTTTTCTCCTGCACATGCACACACACACACACACACACACACTTAGCGTTGGCTTGAATCTGGTGTTTTCAGCGCTGAGAAACACTAAACTGTTACGCAAAGGATGTTCAGTTATCACAAGGTTTTGAAACCTTCAGTGATCTTGGAGTACGTAAACATGTGAACATTTAAACATTTAAGTGATTAGATTTTTTTACATTAGGGTTTATTATTGAGGGGTGTTTATAGATATTTGTAAAAATTTGAGAGAATAATTTAGAAATGAACGAAAAATAAATAAATAATGTAAAAACATTGTGTCTAACTGGGTGACTAACTCGATTCCTGAACAATCACGGCACTGTTCCATTGAAGGGGCAGACACAAGAAATAGTGAAGTCACAAGACATCTCACACACACAGTTACACACTCAAGCTCATGCTCAATTTAACTTATACACTTTAGCTACAGGCATGTTTTTGGTAGGTGGAAGGATGTCGGAGAACCTGAGTGAAACCCACATGGACATGAGGAAAATATATAAAACTCCACACAGACAATAACCTGAACCCAGGATCAAACCAGAAACCAACTGAAGTATAATAAATTATACCACCTGGAAGCCATGCCCACTTCTATCATTACACACATGCAGAAGTCACTAAACAATTTCATCAAAATTGATAAATCAACAATGAAAAAACGGCACGTTCAGTTATTGGCCTGAAAAGAGGAATGAAAGGATTGATTTCCAGGTCATCTCAGTGACATTTAAAGGTTCTACATACAGCCTTACAACACTATCTCCCAATCACAGACAGGTCTTAGCAGAATCTCTGTTACCAAGCCCAAAGCCAAACAACAAAAAACATTATATATATAAAAAAAAAAAAAAAGGTAATACAAGGTAAGTGAACCCCAACATGATCTACAAGAATGGTGAATATGTGGAACACCATTATGTCCTGTGTGATTAAAGAACCGTGCTTTATCACAGAGTAAAACTGTGGACCGATGAACGTTTCTGGAGTATCCTTCATCAGTGAAACACACCCGAGGCTAAGACCTGTCTGTGATTGGGAGATAGTGTTGTAAGGCTGTATATAACAGTTTATTCACAGGGACACGTGCAGCTTTAACAGTTGATATAGTGAAATTTTTAACCGCTTTGTGTTTTCTAGGTCAGATGGGAAAAAAAAAGGGCTTGTTGAGGAAATGTCCTGAAGGACGATTTAGGTCAACTGTAGTGGAATGCAACCATAATGCAATAACAGTTAGAACCAATAGATGAGCTCAGAAACAACTAAAGGCCCATGATTGAAGCCGTAAAAATGATTGACAGGTGGCTCGGAGCCCACTGCATTCGTTCCTGTAAAGATTCAGCACGTGATCCTTGAAAATCGACGCCTACTTTATCACCAGCTTGCAGAAGAGACGTATTTGACTCAGTGGTGATCATTCAACACCACTTGCACAATACAGGAACTCAAGAGTTATTGCCACATCCCCTGTACAGTCCTAGGCTCATTACAAGGCATTTCAACATGCTTGGGCCATTCAAGGAATTGGAGGCCAGCATTTCAGATTTGGTCCAACAAAATAGGGTCTTTTGCTCCTAGAAAATCATTTTTTTTTAATATGGTGAAATAACCTGTATCCACAGGCAGACACTAAGTGAGGGACAGTCTTCTAGTACGAGTCGTTTGTTCTTTTATCACGTGACTCCCATAGATGCTATGCGGTGCAAAAGATTCAAAAGAACGAACGTTTCTTCTCATGGGTCTTGGACTAAAAGACCCCTGAGAAGAAGCGTTCAATTCTGTTTCCTGTGTGATGCACAGCATAGGGTCTATGAGAGTCACGTGACAAAAGAACAAACGATTTGGATCAGAAGATATGAGAGGTGAGCTGCTCATTTTGTTTATCATATGTCCTCAGCTGCATTGTAATATTTTTATTACTGGAACCAGAGCCAAAATTTATGTATATAGACGTGTTGGGGGTCTGTTTATTGAAAATGTAACATTTTATTTTATTTCTGATTAAAAGAACGAAATGAACTAAATGACTCAAAATAAGATTTGTTCATTTTGATGAACGAGATTCAAAGAACCGAGTCAATAAAATGATCCGAACTTCCTATCATTAATGGGCATCCTACAGAGTACTTTAGCACAATTAATGTTCCCTGGGGGCACTTAATCACATTTATCTACCAATGGGGCACCCTTGATGGTACTTTATCACAATTAATGCATCAAAGGGGAACCTAGTGCAACATCATATTTTATCTGTGCACTTTCATGACTCAGTCTGCATTTTTCACAAGGTTTGCATTTTTTTTCCAAATTTTTGCAATACACATTACTGTGGTCAAAGTACAACACTGAAGTAATCCATTGATTATGTAATGATTGCATTTTTGTAAATGTTGCCTTCTCAGCTTCTGCGTTAAAATGCTTCAATTTTAACTGTATTTTATAGTTATACAGACACCTCTTTGATGCTTTATGATCTTAAAAGCCGCACGCCACAATTACAGTCGATTCAAAGGCAAATTATTTTTAAAAAGTTTTATTGTAGTGTCACAATGATTTAAAAAAAATAATAACACGCACAAAGAATAAAATAACTCTTCCATGCAGATATGCTGGAATTTCACTGAGTGGTACAAAGTGTTAGTAGTGGTATTAGTTCATTAAAGATTAAAAACAGTGCAGGGAAAGGAAACTTGGTACTTCATCACTTCATTCAAGATTTCTGACACGGCTCATCATCAATATCTTTTCTAAATTTACACCCATCTTTTCACGACAAAGCTTACTTTTTTTTCCCCTGAACGGCTCCTACAGCAGAAATGTAGTCAATGCCATTGCTTTAGGGTTAAAAAAAAAAAAGTTAAAACCTAAACATCTAATAAACTACAAAATCTAAAAAAAGATTTAAAAGGTTTCAGTAAAGTGAGGTGTGATTTCAGCTCAGTCGCTGTGTGACTGCTCCTGAATCTGGATCTATGATCTGTAATGTGCAAAGTAAAGCTACTCGGATATAAGCTACGAGATTACATCCTGAAATGAGAAAACTTTTCACAGGATTTAATATCACGATTGTACAAATACAGCAGCAACGCTTTATATTTAGGTTCACTAACATTATCGAATTATGTAACATTAAACTAGAATTAATGTTTCATTAAATTAATGAACACTTGTGCTAAACGATTGTTCAAATATTCAATTCTTACATCAATAATAATCAAGCCATGTTTTTTCCCCTTTTAATAAAAAAGAGAAAGAGCGGAGGAAAAAAAGAAAAAAAACTGGCTGGTTACTGGATGACTGGTTACAGCTGCTATAATACAAGTAAGAATTTGGAACTTGTTTCTTGGACATTAAACATAACTATAACCAGATTAAAATTATGACGGATTAATCAATAAAAACATTTTAATAATTGATAAATTGCTGTAGAATAAGGGGAATGAATAAAACACTTAAGGGTATGCTGTTACATGAAAATGAATCAATTATTTTCAGGCTGGTTACAGTAACTCTGCTTCAAACTGCACCACACCATCCAGATGTTGAGTATTTTCCCCACAACAATCCAAAACGGAGCATTTTATTTCTTGCGTGTTCCAACAATTACTCGGGATAAATCTACACTAAGTAAATTATAGATCTTGGAGCTCAGCGGGATTCCTACAGAAAAACCAGCACAGACGTTTTGTGGGGGGAAAGAAAGTAATTTTGGACAATATTCAATAGTGTTAATACAAGTGTTAATTAATTTAATCTTATTAATGGTGTATTATTTTTCAGTCATGAATCTTCAACTCATTTTAATTAAGGGAATTTTGTTGTAAAGCGTTCCCTCTAAAGCTTTCATCTCATTTCTGTATTTTGTGATTGAAATAAAAAAGGAAAGGCTTTGGACAAACAGAGAGAGACTATTTCTCAAAGTACGGCAGGTAAAAGAACTTGAATCCTCTTCGCCCTCTAACAGCACAGCTTATGTAGATGACGTGGTAAACTGTGAGAGAAGAAAATATATATATATATTTAAATAAATCAAAGAAATTTTTTCTTAAAGTGCACTTATTTTATCTTAAATCATAATAAGACTTTCTATTATGTTACATCACAGTGCTGTTAGATTGTGGATTATGATTGGTCAGAAGGTGTTTATTTTCCCCATAACATTCCCATTTCTATAGTAACAACTTATTCTTAGGGACCATCACATAAATGGATTCAAATAAAAGTGTGCATATGCTGATGTGATTTATTTAATCAAAGATTAGCATTAACCAGTGTTTATTTAACATTTAAGGGAGGAGTCTCCAGTGTCAGAAATAGTCAGATGTCAGAAGTGAGGGAACGACTCTTTACAGCTGCTATAACGCTAGTGAGAATAGATACTCAAGATGTATCTGTTTCTCCAGTACTTGGAGTAACTCCTAGTTAACCCAGTGCAAGTATGTATCCATTGATGTAAACTTTAAAGCACTTTTTGTAAGTCGCTCTGGATAAGAGTGTCTGCCAAATGCCTAAATGTAAATGTTCTCATTTCATCGAAGTTCCCCACCATGAGCTGTATCTATACAGTCTTATGCAAAAGTTTAGGCACCCCTTGATAAATAACAGATTTTGGTGATATTTTTTTTAATTGAAAAGACGTTAACACAGTCTCTCTTAGAAATGGAAAAAAATGGAATTGAAGATTTTAAAAGAATCTGAGACTCTGGTGCCCAAACGTTTGCACAGTGCCACAATAATTGTTTTATTTTTTATCTTTAATGCATAGTTAATTTTTGTGTCATAAATTGAACAATGTTTGCTGAAAATATTGTTAATTTTTTTTTTTTTACTGTTAACATCTTTTTAATAATTTTTTAAAAATCACCAAAATCTGTTATTTATCAAGGGTGCCTAAACTTTTGCATGAGACTGTAAATGCATAAAAAGTGTGACATATCATTCTTGATGCTTATCATCATTAACAACGATCACACTGAAAAACAAGATGGAGATTATTAAGAGAATGAGAAGTGCTGCTCTGAGATCTAACTTCTCTTAGCAGTCTTCTTGCAGATCACAAATAGACCACGCCTTTTTTCTTTCATGTTATCATCTATTACCATACAACATCAAAAATGATACATCAGACATATTGTTTCATTGACTAACGTGAAATACTATTGTTTTTGTGCATTAAACCTGACTTAATGCTTCTCCGTAACTTCCCCATGTTTTCTGTTAAATATTTAATAACATACCCCCAGGAATGAAGAGAAGGAATCCCGAGACAAAGAAAATCGCACTTGAAACCTCTGTGAAGAAACAGAGGGGAACTGTTAAAGATACAGCAGCACACATCACCATTCAGCTATTAAAGTGTGTACAAGTTATCTGAGGAGTTAAATGTATTGTGCTACTTGGATTTTTTTTTTTAGCTACACAACATTTTCAGGATTATTATAGCACTGAGTTCTGCTGATAAATCTCACCTGCGTGTGTGTTTAGCTCGAGAACAATGCCTGTAAAAATCAAGGCTGAGGACACAAAGAGAGACAGAGATCTGTAGCGTTCAGTAAACAGGTTATGCAAACTACTCTCTGAATGGGTGTAAGAAATTAATGACGAGGCAACAAATTAAACACAATGCCAACAAGTCAACAAAGCATAACTGGTTTTGTAATCATTTTTCTGGTTTCTCAGCTCATAATGAACTAAGAAAAGAAAAGAAGAAAAAAAGCTGTCTTTAAATGCAGTGTTTAATAAATCATACCGACTCCAGTGATGAGGAGAAGGAATGAGGCAAGCACCACTCTCCTGTTCTTTTTTATTAAAGGATGAGACGTCCATCTGAGAACACAAAACAAAAACAGATCTCAACTTAAAATATATGAGCTATTCTCCTAGTATACAATATACAGACAAAGGCATTTGGTCAAACCTGCTATAACACTGTATCTAAATACATATACTTCTATATGGAGTCAGTCCGCTTGGCAGCTATAACGGCTTCCACTCTTCTTGAAAGGCTGTCCACAGGATTTTGGAGTGTTTCTGTGGGAATTTGTGCCCATTCATTCTGTACGATTTAGACACAGATGATGAATGAGAAGGCCTGGCTCGCAATCTCTGTTCCAGTTCATCCCAGAAGTGCTTGATGGGGTTGAGGTCAGTGCTCTGTGCTGGCCAGTAACGTTCTTCCACACCGAACCCAACTAACCATGTCTAATAAAGTTCTTTGAATCCTGAATCTTAACAGTCCTTGCTTTGTGCATTCGGGCACAGTCATGTTGGAATAGAAAAGGGCCTTCCCCAAACTGTTGGCAAAAAGTCTTGGTATGCAGAAGCATTAGAATTGTCCTTCACTGGGGACAAGGGGCCTGAATTCAATAATTAATAGGTTTGGCCAAATACTTTTCTCCATGTAGTGTATTACCATTGCATTACAAAGCCATGTACGGTGTCAGATAACAGTAATGCAAATGTTTAGTGATCAATCAATCAATGACTGGATGAATAAGAGAGCCAACCAACCATTTAACAACCTATCAAGGAAGGAAAAGCTAACGAGTGAGTGAGTGAGTGAGTGAGTGGGTGGGTGGCAACCAGCAGGATAAAAGACCCGGGCAGTCGCCTTGTCAGCAACAGAGTCAGTGTGTGAACCCGAAGCTGCAGGTCAGTGACATCATCAATCACTTTAATTTCCAGGTTTGTTTACTTTAACAGTTTAGTTTAATTATTATTTTTATTATTATTATTAAAGCGGTTTCAGATACCCTGAGGGGTGACAGAGCAGGCTTTCCTTCAGAGTATCTCGCTGTTCAATCCCTTTGTGTGTGTGTGTGTATGTGTGTGTTTACCCGCAGCAGTGTGCAGACAGTTGTGTAACGGAGCTGAGTGTGCTGAAAGACCACTGAGAGCTGCAGTAGGAGAGTGTAGCTGGATCACTGTAACACACACACAAGCAAACAAAAAGACAAAAATACTCTTTAGAGCATGAATATGAGATTAGAAATATGGACTTAATCATTCAATCAATACAATAGTTTTGGCAATTATTGTGATATGAACATTTATTACAAGTTTCACTAATGTTTTTTTTTTTTATCATGAAAGACACGCGCACGCGCGCGCTAGCGCGCGCACACACAGCATAAGAAAGGAATCTGACCTGATTTTAAAAAGGTTGTTGAAGGTGGAGTTTACTGGACTCCCCAAACCCTCCTCATTCTCCAAATTCTGTAAAGTAAATAAACAAGACAAACAAAAAACATTAATTTAGTTACATAAAAAAAATTATATATATCCACTTATTATACATTATATTAAATAAATATATTTATTTGTTAACTGCTTTTAGATATTTATTACTCAGGTTTCAGGGAACTTTAAATATTTCAGTTTGTAATACTCAAAGGTTAAAATATTTACAATAATATTTTAGAAAAAAATTTCTAAACATTATAAAGTTAATTACAAAAACATTTTTAAAATTAATTACTACATTTAATTGGAAACTTGTGTGATAGATTATGACTCTTCTTCTTTGTCTTTCGGCTGTTCCCTTTCAGGGGTCGCCACAGCGAATCATCTGCCTCCATCTAACCCTATC
>JAQQZS010000038.1:5677217-5687765 GCA_030068045.1 Platyallabes tihoni
TACCCGCCAAAGTGGCTAGTGAGACTAAAGTTATTACCCGCCACAGCCGAATTTTACCCACATTTGGCGGGTGGGCGCATGCCAATGTCAAGCCCTAGTATACACATTTGTAAAACCTTAGCCATGTTGATTAACTATAATAAATATAAAATCCAACCACCAGTTATATTATCATACAGTACACCCAGGTGTCCCTAGTTAATCAATAAACATAAAACAAGTATCTATTACAAAGATATTTATATATTTATATTTATAAATATAAAACATTTATCTATTACAAAGCAATTTTGTAACTGACTTTAGTTGTTATCAACCTACATATCTACATATCTTCATTTCTTCACAGATCCAACCTACTAACCCTCTCCTCCATCTACCCATATGTGAAGAGTAAGATAAAGTATAAAAAAAAAGTACTAAACACTCTTTGGGACTGTAGATGGGACTGTTTGTCAGAGAACCCTAGCCCTTAAACCCCAAAGCATTTTTAGCCATTCTTTGCATTATGTTTTAATAAATTTACTGTATATGAGTCAGGATTGTGCGATATAAAGTGGATTTTTTTCAGCAGAATATATTCTTCAATATAAACTCAATTTTATTTCATTTTAACTAACTATACACACATGACTAAGCAAAAGGATCATATCAGAAAATATCAGAAAACCCAAATGCAGAGTTTACAAGTACTGTATACTTTATATGTGGGAAACACTGCTTTGGGGAAACAAAAAATATGTGAGTCACACACAAGACAAATATGAACTATCTCTGAGATTTAGAGGTAATGAGCCATATTTGAGAAGATTGAGAAAACGTCTAAAATCTCATTCAAGTCTCAAAGACGGCTCATTTCTGCATATGTGAGTCGCACACAAGACAAATATGAACTATCTCTGAGACTTAAAGGTAATGAGCCACATTTGAGACACCTTTGAGAAGATGCAGAAAATGCCTAAGTCTCATTCAAGTCTCAAAGACGGCTTATTTCTGTCTAGGAGACAAAGACGAGATTAACATGAGATGTCATCTTGGATTTTCTTTGCTATGGGTTACTACAGAGGCTGGGCTATTAATGCACCACCGTGGCCTCCTTTTTCTCCCACGCCTAAATTACAGGCTCTGCTGCAGCTGGGACAGTGTGTTTCTCTGTGTGTATTGGATAGATAGATGCACAGAAATGAACTATGGTTATTTTTGTCAAAATATTCATACAAAACAATCAATTTACACACACGTACTGTATATACACATCAATAACACAATTCAATACTGTGATAAAATAGTTTGTGATATTTTTTGATTTACAAAAAATAAGATAATGATACTAAGCATGTACATCGTGTAATTTTATATAGCGTCATATAACAGATTCCCAACGCACAACTAGTAACTGATTAGGATGTTGCAAATAATGCATCTACAACACTGGTGATCCTACAATAAGTATCCTGCTGTGTAAATACACGCATACATACAAACACAAACATACACACATAGTTTCTATGAATATCAGAAGGCAAACTGACTCAGCGATCAATTTATAATGGGAAAAATAAATAATGATGACATGATGAGGTGTAAGATAGCGAGGAGAGGCACAAGGCCGATGTACAGGTAAGAATTATGTACACACAGCTGGCGTTCATGTTATACAAAGGAGACCCAAAAAACACACACACCCACACACACACAAGAATGGCCAATTTAAGTATGCTTTTTAGTTACAAATAACTAAAAGTAGAAAAAAACATTTTTATGACCTTAAAATGCCTCAACATTTTGTTTAGTAATAGAAATTGCTTTGGTCAATGCTTGGGGCCATGGCATTTTCTTTTTTCTTTTTTTTTTCCAATAAGAAATGTTTATATACAAGCTAACTACTAAACTAGCTGGACAAATTTACTCACTGTGAAAATTGGACTTTGTGTTTTTAATATATGTATGAGCTCTGTTTCATACTAACATTCACCAAATGCACCAGCGACCACTGATACTTCATTTCAAGCTTCCATAATATGTCTATACACATTTAACCTGATTATGACAGGAGAAATTTCTTTATTTTTCCGTCCATGTTTGCACAAACTCGGATATCAGCGAACCACTAGGAATCATTCGAGTTAGTTTTGATTTCCTTTGTCATACCTAATTGGAGGAGAATTGATCAAATCAGAATTCCGTTCTTGCTTTGTCATTTGCTAGTATAAATGTGGGATAAGGTTAAAAAAAACTGTATCCATAGCAAAAACTATTATGTTCAATAAATAGAATAATTTACAAAGTAAAAATAAACAACTATAATATCATAACTATAATAGCTATCAATACAGCAAACAGACTAATCACTGACTAGTGTCACAGTTAACAGAATATTAGCATTAAATTAAAATAGCACACAAACTAAAATTCATTAAACATTGAATTAAACTGCCTAACCCTACTTAAACACCATCAAAAGTAAATGCTACACATTAGAATAGAATTATGGTGAACAGGCTATCTGCTATATTAGCATTACACGATAACAATGAAAGTAGCATTAAATTAAACAAAAGTACATTACTGTAAACTTGGTAAGTCATAAACCTACATAGTAAGCACCTCAAATATATACTGGTACAATAACAAGAATAAAGCACAAACTTGCATTATGGTAAACAGACTATCATGTGAATGAGCCTATATAGGATTTAGTGTAACAGACAAATTATTAACCCAATTTGCACTACATTGAAAAGGCTAATCTATAAACTATTCTTATAGCAATTACGCTACACACAACCTAGCACTACAGTAAACTGGCTAACCATCAAGCTAGCTTTATAGTACAGAAATGACAAAAATTTCAGTCACTTGCTCAATGTCTACAGTATAGCGATTTATCATGTCGCAGGGGGCCTCTTCTATCCCAGAAGTCTTAGGCAGAGTACATCCTGGATGGGGTACCAATCCATTTCAGGGCACATACACATACTTTGGTGACTTTGGAAACACCTCTTTGCCTAACCTGCATGAACTGTGAGAGGGAACCCGAGTACCTGGAGGAAACCCACCAAACACGGGGAGAACATGCAAACCTCATGCATACAGAAATCAAACCTGGACCCTGGAGGAACAAGGCGACAGTGCTAACCACTACGCCACCATGCCACCATATTTTACAAATCTACATTATGCAAAAGCAGTGCTGTATGAACATGACTGTAAACTGACTGTAAAACTAGCTCCATGGAGAACAAAGCCTAAAAATAGTCTATGCCAAATATCTCACTCTGCAGAATTAATTTCAGACAGAACTACAAACAGTTTTCAAGGAAAACCAGTGCAAATACCCAGTCATATACAGTACTACAGTTTGAAAGCAATTTGAAAACACCAATCAGCCTACGCTGCAAAACTTTGGACTATGGGGGAAACTAGAGGAAACCCACCAAGCACAGGGAGAACATCCAAAATCCACACACACACACACACACACACACACACACACAAATGAGAGGCATGATTCACCAGCTCTAGGGTACAAGAAGACAGCGTTAACTACTACACCATCTATCCTAATTTTATCAAAAACATCATTCAACTCATCTAGTATTTTTTTAAAAAATTACAACTTTAACCAAATGTATATAGTCAATTAGGGTTTCAATACAGACTAGATACAACGGTGCTTAAAAACATGCCGTAACATTAATGCCGTAAACAAATATTAGATTTTCACATGATTCCTAAAATTCAATTAAGATATTATACTTGGTGTAATATTTCTCTCACAGTTTAGTATTTTTGTGTAATTTGTTAAATTGAGTTACTTTTAGGAATTTTGTGAAAATCTGATGATGGGCTAGGTCCCATTTATTCAAAAACTAGATGTGCCTGTGACTTTGTTTGCATGGAATTGAATTGCACACTCATAAGAGCATTTTTAAAAAATGCACAACACTATCTGTTGAATATTGGAACTAACTAAACTTTTTCTGTGTTACCGTAAAGTCTGTGGAATGAAGGTGTAAGATCGCGTTTATTAAGCGCACATTTATAAGTGTGTCAAAAATGAACAGCGACATCTATTGATTTTTGAGATGAACCAATGATTTTTTCAAGGTTAATTTTTTTTGATATAAGGGAGTTTTCCGTTTAATTTTAAAGTAGCATTTCTTCTCTTCCCATGGGCTGATAGCCTACACTGTATGTTAGCTCAAGCTTTGTCAAATAAACCTGTTCAGTAGTTTTTACGTGATGTGTGCACAAACAAACAGACAAACAGACAGATAAAAATTCCAAAAGCCTTCTTGATGTGTTCTATTACTTATCTTACATGCTCCCTTATGTTTTTTTTCGCAAATATCTCAATTGTAAAGACATCTGTTGGCAAACTGACAAACTGTTAGCATAACAGTTTTATTATGTGTATAGATATAGAAAATTCTTACAGGTAAACAAACTTTCCATTACCACTGTAGCAGCTAGCCAGGTAGCTTAAATAATATTGGCTATCAATGTTAGTGAACAAATCATGCTGTGAAACTTACTTCATTGCTTTTTGCAGTCATTTACCCCACTAAGGACAATAAAAAAAAGGTTGTAAAGACCTAGCAAAACCGTCCTTATTTCTTACTGATGTAAGGCAGAGGAATGTTTTACTCTGAGGTGGAACTGTTGTTGGTCTTTCGGCTGCTCCTGACAAGGGGTTCTACAGCGGACCATCCGCTCTGCACATACAAGCTTGGCACAGGTTTTTACACCGGATGCCCTTCCTGGCACAACACTCCGATTTTGGGACCGGCACTGCATCCACATATACTGTACTGCCCTATATACTTAACTGAAATAATAGAGAGAAACGACTAAATGTAATACCACATAAAGACTGTCCACAAAAAAGACGGGATAGGTTCACTTAATACAAAGAAATGTGTGTGCGCTTGGTTACTCGCTCACTTTACAAAATAGATTTCTGTGAGATTGTGTATGATTTGCAGATGTAAGGGCCAATATAAATGTGCAGGAGTCTCCAGGAACTTCCAGGAGAGGAGGGATGTTTATTAATTAACTTTTTAAAAAAGTTAATACTACATAAAAATTTGTCAGAGAATAAACCCATTGAGATCTCATTTTCAGGGGCTCTTTAAATAATAGCAAAAACATTAATACAACAGCAACCATGTTAATTAACAGGACTACATACAAAGACAAGTGTACAAAATAGATAAACAAACACCTAAAAACATTAACACACCAAAAGTTACTCTCCAATGATCCCGAACTTTCTCGCAAAGTCAATAATATAAAGATTATTTTAATTAATCTACTATTAAGTATAAAGCAGTAAAAAAAAAAAATAATAAAAAAAAACGTGAACTTAAAAAAGGCAAGCAAAGAATTTTTTAACTTATGAAACCAATTGACAGATATAAGTTCATTTTGTAAATCATTGTCTGGGTTTAGCCAATAACTAGCACTGAAGTAAAAAGGCTAAGACACCAGTGTTCATCTAATTTTACTAAAGGCGACAAGATAAAGAAAGAAAATCAGATAATTTTAATTTTTTGGAGGTTGTAATGTGTATGTGTATACTCAAAATGCTAATGTTTTGAACTTTTTTCCAGTTATCATTTCTGTCAGAAAATGTAAAACAGTACCTCATGAAATTCTATTATAGTAAACAGACAAACAGATGAGCATTTTAGGATTGCACTTAGCACTTAAACTTTCCAGTTAATGCCTTTTTTAGTCTTAGTCTAAATGTATTATACATAAAATAAAAAAGAAAACATTATTAAAATAATAAAAACATTACATCATAAACCAGTATTTAGTAAGAAATAAAAATAAACTAGTATTGTAGAGAGTAGCAAACATAAACTTTCATTACTCTAATAGTTCATAGCTTTTTGTTTGTTTCTAAGCTAACCAGCACACTAGGGCTATTATTTAGCAACTAAATAATGCTATTTGTTAGTTTGTCTACTGGGTGGTAATGCTAGTTTATAATTTTTCTGATACTGCAAAGTTCATGAGGTAATATTTCTGTATATTGTGTAGGATTTTGGTGTCTACAACTTTTTAGGACAATGGGACAATCAATGTGACCACATACTGTACAGTATGTCTATGTCTAATAGCCATTTTGTTATATCTGTTGATTTTGCATAATACCACAGTTTTGATCTAAAGCAATACAAAAACAAAGTAGTGTTACGTTTTAAGTCACAAAATACTTACAGTAACATTACCTCATAAATGACTAAAGGCGACAAGTATATTTTATACTGAAATAAGAACACTAGCATTATAGAGAATGTCTAGCACACAAACAAACACTGTTTAATGCTTGCTAGTAAACTATCCTGTTTACTGTAAAACAGTTTTGTTTGTGATTTGACAGTTTTATATATAATTTATGAGGTAAGATTTGACACGCCATAGAAAAATTATATATTTCTTATTAGTGCACCATTGTGCTAATATTGTGATCCAACGTGCTACAAAGGAATTGTGACGCAGAAGATTTTCAGTCACGAAACTCAAAATAGAAAACAACAAAAATATTACCTCATGATATATCGAGTAACCAATTATTCAAGAAAATTATTTTTATAATCAGCACTAACGCATTCTGGTTTGAGTGAAAATCTGCAAAGGCCCAAACAAAAAAGATGGAGCCTGTTTTTTATTTGCCAAAACAAAAACCCTGGTTGCCAAGTCAGAAATTATTACACTCCTCTGTGAGGCAGGAAATATTTGCTTTTACAATTTTCGAATTTTATACAGAAAGATAACCACTAAGTATATGCTTTCTACAAAAAAACTCTGTCGTTACAATTAATCTTGTCGAAACGTTAATAAGAAACATTCTGAAACACAAAACGATGATATTCAAGACTCCACTGCGCTACGACAACGACTTTGTGTCTAGCATGCTAGCATCAAGTGCGCAGAGGGTTAGCCTGTAAGCTAACGACGTCAGCTACGCTAACTCTCTCCACCCACCCTCTCTCCTGGCAGCACACGAGGACGCGCACACACACTCACATAACCTACTACACTTACACACCATCACATGCTAACACACACACACACACACACACACACACACGTTATGCTGACAAAAAGGGAAACTGATTTTCAGCTGTATAGTAAGACACAGAGAAAACAGAGACTTGGAGCAGACTCTCCACTTCCTCGCTCTCTCTATTCCTCCTTGTCTCTATTGGACAGAAGTGACGTTTGACACAGAGTTTCGTCACCGCACCGTGGCCGATGCTAATCAACCCAACTGTCCTGCGCTAACACACACCAGGACGATGCAGACATCACCAAAATGGAGGGAAAAAAACGGACCCTATCTATCTCCACTCCTTTTTTTCTTCCCCTTTTCTTTCTTAATCTCTCACTACTACAGATTCTCTCTCTCTCTTTCTCTCTCTCTCTCTCTCTCGTATTCTCTCTGCTCTCATTTTCATCCTTGTCATGAAAGAAGCTGTGGCGTATTCTGAGGCCGGCTGCCTGAATTTTTATCACAACCTCGGTGATGTAATTCTCAAGCCAAGGACCAAAATGGTGGATGAGGGCTTATATGCTTCCTCTATTTCACTCTCGTTATCTAATCTCTACACCTCGATATCGCTCAGGAAAAACATGAGCATCACCACACACACCCCTTTTTTGTAACACGCACACTCTGGTAGAGAAAAACGGAACCAGGCCGAGACACTGGAGCTTGATGCTGCAATTGCAGGAAGCTAGCAGGCTAAGAATGTGTTTATGTGTTAAGAAAAAAAAAATTATATATATATATATATATATATATATTGGAATACATATAAATAGTTTTTTAAACACATGTATATTAGATGAGCATATATGTGCTCCAGTTACCTCTTTCTTTTTTTGGATGCTAGGCTAATATAAGTTGCACCCACCTTGAGCGATGTAGGGCGCAAGAGGGGGGAGAGAAGGGGGGAAGTGCTTGTGGAGCCGGTAGTCCTTGTCGCGATCGGAGCCCAAATCGGGTCCGTCCGGACCGGGCCATGCACGCCGCAGGTTGCGTGTTTTCTTCATCGTTGCGTTGGATGGGATGGGATGGGAAAGGGGCAAAAAGAGGGTGAGGAAGCAAGAGGGTAAAGGGGTAAAGGGGTAGGGAGGAAGGGGGGTGCAGATGTGATGCTTTAATCCTCCCACATTGGAATGGGGCACCCCGGTCCTGGCATCAGGCTAGATGCATGGTTTCTTCACACACGCTCACACACACATACGCGCACACACGCACTAGGAACGACACACAGGCTCGGCTTGAGCCAATCCGGATGACCCGAAGCCAAACATCGGGATACACACTCCACAGAACACACATTAAGAATGATGGACAGAAGGATGGATTCCGGATTTAAGCAAGGTGCCTCAGAATGAGAGGATGGAGTAAAAGGGAGGGAGGGAGCGAGGGAGGGAGGGAGGGAAGGATACTGCGGAGGGAGAGAGAAAGAGAGAGAGAGAGAGAGAAAGAGAAAGAGAGAGCAGAGCGAGGCCTGCGTGTCCAACAATAGCTCCGTTCAACGCCGCACCGAGACAAAAGGCCTCCGCTGGGAAAGAGAGAACATAAAAAAAACGAGTGCAATCCTCGAGGAGGAGGCGACCTCGAAAAACACTGAAGGAACGCAAATGTGAAGCAAGAAACAGGAGGCAGGGGCACTCGTCCGCCGTCCTCCTACAGCCTCGAAAAACAACAAGCCCACCAGCACCACCAGCACCAGCAAGCCGATGGATGAGAGACAGAGGAGAAAAAAAGATGGAGGATAAAATAAAAAGACAGAAGCTGCTCCTCTTTTGTTCAGTAAATCCACGCTGAAGGAGGACGCACACTCATTCACACGCCTGCATCCCTTCTTCCTCGGCTGCTACTGCCTGCACCTTCCACTGATAGGGTGTGTGTGTGCGTGTGTGTGTGTATGTGTGCGTGTGTGTGTGTGTGAGGATGGGGAACGAGGGAGGGGGAGAGCGGGAGACCGAGCGATCGAGTGTGAGTGCACACGTCTGACAGAGAGAAAGAGAGAGAGAGAGAGAGAGAAGGAGGAGATTACAAGATGTAGTGATGGACAGCTTGTGTGGCAAATAAGAAGAGAAATAATAATAGCTTTAAAAGGAGAAAAAATTGCTAGTGCTAAACAACTTATTGAGCAATGACTGAGAGAAAACTTCTGATGGCATTACACATGTCTCTCTTTTAGCTGTCTCTCTCTCATTCTATCTCTCTGTATCACTTTAACCTGTCTCTGTCTCTCTTGGTCTATCTGTGTGTCTTTCCTGTGTCTTTCTTTCCATTAGTTTCTTGCCCTTGGCCTCTCTTCCTATATTTCCTCATTCTCTCTCTCTCTCTCTCTCTCTCTCTCTCTCTCTCTCTCTGTCTGTCTCTCAGTTGTCTAACTGCTAGAACACTGATTAAAGCAGCAGTATGTAATGTCCGGCCCTCTTCTGGCTGTGAGGTGAACTGCAACAGCCAAGACAGTTAGAAAACTCTCTTCAAAACCATAAAAGGCTAAATATTTTCTAAAATATTACAGGTGTGTGAAAAAAACATAACTTAAAATAAAAATAAATGTAAGTTATAAATAATGTGATTTTATGTTTAAATTTTGTTTGTTCTACATCATTATTTAATCTAACTATAAGGAATTTTTTAAAATAATTTTTTCTTGAAATGCAATCACTGTCCGATGTGCAGAAACACACTATCATATGGCAACTTTTACATGTTTTAATGTATTAAAAACTTTAAAAAGTATTCAACAAAGTATTCAACAAAGTATTCAACAAACACATAAATGCTGTCACGTGTCTTGTCAATTGTTTAAATGTCATGTCTCCTACAAAGTGATGTTTTCCTGCCAATTTTCTGTTCCAGTCCAGTAGGGGTGGAAATGCACCAGCCAGTCATTAAACGACAGTGTTTTACAAGTACTACTTAAAGGAATATAAAACCATAGAAATTTGTATCTTCTGCAAAACCTGTGGTATTATTTCACAGAATGTGTCAATTTTAGACCATTTAATGGCAACCAATAAAAGATTAATTTAACTGAATTATTGACGTTATCACCCAAAATTTAACACTTTATTGACCAAAACTGCATATGCCATAATCTGTTTAAATTGTTTGTACTTTGAGACATGTTTCTACATTTTTACACAAACACACACAAACATACACACACAAACCATATACAGTATCAGGACATGTGTAATAATATATATTATTCTAATATGGATGTTGATAGTCTTTTACTACAGGTGTGTGTGTGAATCAGAGAGAATTCTCTGTAACAATGCACTGTAAGCACACGTCCCATTTGACACTTGGCATGTTTTTGTCACACACACACACACACACACACACACATACACTTCCGTTCAAAAGTTTGGGGTCACTTTCTAACTCCTTGATCGTTCCTGATTTTTATTTCTTTCCACATTGTAAAGGAATGCTGAAGGCATCCAAAAAATGCATTAATCTCCTTTGAACAGTTGATATTGAGATGTTTCTGC
>JAQQZS010000038.1:5723460-5737901 GCA_030068045.1 Platyallabes tihoni
GAATAATTTCCCACGGCACACCTGACGATCTCTCACGGCACACTAGTGTACCGCGGCACACTGGTTGAAAAACACTGCCCTAGAGTACATATGAGGGGGGTATCAGAAAGTTTCAAGATCCCGTCGGTGTCACCAGATGTTCTCTCTCACCTTAAAACCTGGCAGTGGAATTCACTATTGATGGTCTGGCCCCTGGGGACGAATTCTCGATGCACAATGCAGAGCTGCGGACCTGCCTCGCCTTTTTCGGTCATGGAGATGATGGGCTCTTCCACTGTGAAGACTGTTGCTTCATCTTAGGGTCGTACCCATGCTCCCATGTTTCGTTCCCGGTAATGAGCTCAACATGAAGGACGATGAAGGGTAATCAACGGCTCGAGTTCTTGGCAGACATCGACACTCTATTCTGCCGCTCCTGGGTCAGCAGCCTGGGGACGGAACTTGGCAGCAACACGGTGCGATCTTCAGATCACACGTGAGGATTGCCCGGAGTGTTCCGTATGACACACCGACAACGTCAGCAATGTTGTGAATTGTTCGCCAACGAGCATTATGCACAAGTAGTCGAATGGATTATTCAATGGATAATGAACATTTTTGCCGGTGGAGCTCATCGAAGATCTCCCTGATCTCGCATCGTCTTCCAGTGATGTTTTTCCGCTCTTGAAGCGTGCTTGCCACTCAAAACACCTTGGATGACTCATTGCAGCATTGGCGTAAACTTGCCGAATCATGTCAAATGACCCTGTGGCTGATTTTCCCATTTTCATGTAGAATTTCACATTTGCTCTTTGTTTAAATTTGCTCTCCATGATGTTATAGCAAACTTGGAAAGGCAGGTGGGCTGCAAGAAATCCACCTTGGTTACAAAACTCTTTAAACTCGTCACTGTTTACTAGTTTCCTAAACTGCAGCTTATTTGTTAAAAAAAATCACATGAGCACTCGTGTTTCAGAAGATTTCCTGTTTCAAAAGGAAACACGTTGACATACAGGGTTGAATTTTGACTCTTGACATTTCATGGTGAACTTTAAGCGTGAAAGTGTCCTAACCTCCTGTACATGTTTCTACAGCTTTTTTTTGTTACTCGCACCCTTGGATTTTCTGAAGATGACCCCATATGATTGAGATACAGAGATTACAGATCTGTGTGTGAGAATGTTTGTGTTTCTGCAGATGAACTTTCATTACCGCAGCAGCCTGTGTGATGGCACGGTGCTGGACGACTCCAGGATGATGGGAGGGAAGAGTAAACCCATGGAGCTCATTCTAGGGAAGAAGTTTAAGCTGCCCGTGTGGGAGCGTATCCTCATCACCATGAGAACGGGCGAGATTGCAGAGTTCATCTGCGACGTCAAGGTATGTGGTGCGACCTTCACTTCCTTTCCTTTCCAGTAACATCATCTTAGATAGAAACTTTAAACAGAAGCAACTCTGTTTGAATAAAAAAAAAAAAAAAAAAAAACCGTAAAATAAAATGCGGACTTCAAGGGTTTGTCCTTCATGGTTGTGAGATTTGATAACTCAGTGTTGTGAAACATCCCAGAGTCTGTTTTTAGCTGTTTATTTATATCTTCTTCTTCCTCTGTGTGTTCTCCTGCAGCACACAGTTCTGTACCCGCTGGTGTCTCAGTCACTGAGGAACATCAGTGTGGGTAAAGACCCGCTGGAAGGACAGAGACACTGCTGCGGCATCGCCCAGGTCCACTCTCACCACTCACATGGACACAAAGACCTGGAACAGCTCCAGGCCAACCCTCAACCCCTCGTCTTTACCTTGGAGCTCCTGGAGGTGTGCATAGTTGTGTTTTGCGGAGGAGGAAATTAGATATATAGATTCATAAAGACTTTGTGAAGCGTTATACCATTGTGTTTGTCTTTTTCAGGTTTTGCCCCCAGGCTCGTTCAGTTTGGAGACCTGGGCGATGACGGATGAGGAGAAGCTGACCGCTGTGCCAGTGATCCACGAGGAAGGAAATGCGCTTTTCAAGAAGGGAGACATGGAGGGGGCCAGCGAAAAATACTACAACGCCATCGCCTGCCTGAAGAACCTCCAGATGAAGGTAGAATCTGCAGGGACGTGGGGCAGAGAAGGAGAGACCATAAGAGAGAAAAAGACAGATGGACAGAGCAACAGATTAAAAATTTACCAAGAGAGAAACATGAGGGAGACAGAAAGAAAGAGACTGGTAAAAAGAAAGAAGGAGAGCACAAAAGTGACACAGTAAAAGAGATACAAAGAAAAGAAAAAGAGACAGAAACAACGAAAGGGAGCTAAAGAGTGAGATTAAGATGGAGAATAGTGAAAGAGAAAGAAAGAGAGCGATAAAGAGAGTTTGACAGAGAAAGGGTGACAGTGAATGCAAGATGAGAGTGAGACAGCAAAAGAAAATGAGTGAGAGAGATGAGGAGAGTGAGAGAAAGTGACCGAAACAGAAAGAATGAGAGAGATGAAGAATGCGGGACAGAGAGGGTGAAAGGGTGTGACCGAGAAATGGCAAGGTAGAGGGAGAGAGAGAGACAGACATTTAGTATAGATTTCCTTGTGTACCATGGTGTATATAACCATATGTTATTACATCTGTGTACATGTGTAATAACCACCTTATTTATTAGCCAGATGTGTCAATAAAAAATCGTGTGTGTGTAGGAGCAGCCCGGTGATAAGCCATGGATTAAGCTGGATTTGATGATCACACCACTGCTGCTGAACTACTGCCAGTGTAAACTCATGCTGGGTCAGTACTACGAGGTGCTGGACCACTGTTCGTCTCTGCTTAACAAGTACGAAGGTGAGCGAGAGAGTGTGTCACTCATTTGGACTCAGTACAAGAGGTGTATGTATGTATTTTATATACACGCACACACACTCTTTCCCTCTCTCCCTCCCAACTGCAGATAACGTGAAGGCGTACTTCAAGCGGGGAAAAGCTCACGCGGCCGTCTGGAACGAAGCCGAAGCCCGAGCCGATTTTGAGAAGGTGCTGCAGCTGGACGCGTCTCTGGGGCCGGCCGTGGCCAAAGAGATCCGAGCGATGGAGGAGCGCATCAGAGAGAAGAAAAAAGAGGAAAAAGGACGATACAGAAATCTTTTCACCTCCAGCAGCACTTCAGCAGCAGCTACTACGGTCAGTCTCAACCACAGCCTTTTATTATCTTCAATAAGATAAGAAATAAATGCCCCATGTGTTGTGCTGTTACAGGGTAATAATCAGATGTGTTCTGTTTCAGAGCTGAAATCTGCATGGATTTCATTAGTCGCTCCTGAAGAAATGCTCCATTCCTGAGACGCTGTAACACCTGAGCAGATGAGCTCTTCACCATTTCAACACGTGCAGCTTCCACGTTTCATTTCCCTCCCACACACACACTCACTCACAAGCACTAAGTACACCCTCACACTATTTCAACACACACACACAACTTAAAATAAATCTCAGCACCATACCTAGGGCCGTGTCCCAAACACTAAAGGCAGCATGGTGAAGGACGCCCTGTTACACCATGTTAGGGACTTTAGATGTGACCTCTAGCATTTGGGACACACCCTGTAGAGGAGGTGAGATGCTAATTCGAAGGAACACATCTTTAATTTTGCCCAATTGTATAGGATTGACGCATCAGACCCTGGTGAAATGAAAGGACGTGTTAATGGGACAGACACGCCCCCCCAAGAGAGACAATCATGTAGAAAGTCCTCTTTGCCTTTTTTTTTGGTAGTAATCCTTTGTATCTTACATTAGATTGTTTTTGTACTTGTTATTGTCTTTAAATGTAAAAGTGTATCGTTTCTTTCAAATGTCTAAACCAGCACGTGTGAGTTGACCGAAATTGTCGCAAATATTGTATCGTAATGGAATTGTAACACCTAAAGTCAGGGTGGACGATTTGCTGTATACAGACATTGCTATTGTCATCTACAAGCACATTATCATACATGTTTTCGAAAATATATATTTTTTTCAATCATCATAGAATTATCAAAAGAATCATTACCCTTGAAAGCAGTTATAATTTACAAAACGCTTCCAGACTTTTAAAAACTTTTTTTTTTTTTTACTTCTTAGCAAAGATAAATATCACAATCCTTAACCTGCACTCTGTCCTCCACGTGAATGTGTATATGTGTTTTTGTCTTAAACGCTACTGTGAAAGACAACGCTGCATTTATATTGTAACAAAAGCCAAATAAAGAAATTACCCATGGAAAAATTTAAGTAATCCTAATATCGATAGGTCATTCTGGTTCTTTGAAATGAATGAGCCTTGACTCATGTCTCTGAAAGTATTGTAACAGCAAGGCCTGTTCTATTATTTGCACTACATACATCAAACCATGAATATAAGACAATAAATCAATTTCAGCTTTCATTTACAATTACATGGCACCTTTGATGACAGACCAGCCTATTTTTTAGGTGAGCAAAATATTTACACAGATAGCCCTAGTAAATAAAACTTAGTATTTGGGTGGATATATGTTGCTTATAGATATTTCTTTATTATCTCTGTAAATTCAGGCAAAGATCTAATGAACAGTTTGGGATCAGAAAGTTTCGTCTGTTTGTACTGAGCCGAGTTAAACGATGTGACTCACTGAAATTAGTTTTACTTCTTGTCACTTTACAAGTGACTGCACCGTACTATACTATATTACTATTATAGAACATACATTTTACAAACGCTGTAACCAGTAGATCTCTAGTGATTGAGTTAATTTAACCATGTATATTTAATTAGTTAAACTTATACAGGGTGTGAATTAGTGGAGTAATTAATGAGATACTAATACGAACAAACAAGATCCTATGTTGACTTAATTCTACCAAGTTAAAATAAGTAAGTCTGGAATAAGATTTTGGTGAAGATTTTTTTTTTTTTTACAACAGGTCACAGCCCAACACTAACAAAATGGCAAAAAGAAAAAAAAAATGTATAGCTTAAACAGGCAGTTACTTGTTGGTGAGTCCAATTGTTAAATCCATAAAATCAAATTGAATATAACAAGGACTTAACATTCTTGCTAGTCAATTATGTTTAATTATATAATTGTATTAACATTTTTCTATCTTACGTGGTACTGATCAAATGTTTCATCCAGCTGAAACCTTGATAAAATAATGCACTGATTTATAATTCAAGTACCATATTTTTTATTCTATGTATCAAAAAAGCACACGCATAAATAACAGAAACAAACCTTCTTGATGTTTAATTGCAAAACCGGATTTTTATTTGCATTTAAATACAGAACTGCAAAAAGTTTGAAATTACAAAAGTAACTATGAGGAACAGGGGTGTGTAAAAGTGTGTGTGTGTGTGTGTGTGTGTGTGTGAGTGAGAGAGAGAGAGAAATGAAAAAGTGTACAGAGAGGTGTAGGTGTGTGTTATGTGCGAGCGCTGCGCTCAGTTTCAGCTAGACACTCCCTTACTAGAGCTCGGGCGTGGATGATTCCTGTAGCACAAACAAACAAACAAGTGTTACACATTTTCTTCTCTCTTCGTCATGCGATTTCCAATATTTTTTTAAAGGACTTAGGTCCTAGGTCAAAACATGTAATCATAATGATGTGTTCGAATGAGCACAAGCAGTTAATTCTATAATTCTGTTCACTTGACGAGAGTGAATTGAAAATGAATCATGCGGTCATAATTGTTGATTGGTAACTTTATAGAGGAACTATAATACAGTGCAACTCAAAAACTTTTAGATTGTAACTGTATGCAAGCTGCACTGTACAGTAGAACCTCGGATTGCGAATAACCCGGTTTGCGAGTGTTCCAAGTCTTGTTAAACGAGCGAGTCTTGATATACGAGTACCAAATATCATCGAGTATCATGTGGCACAAATGCACTTCTTGTTTTGACACAGAGTAACGTGATCACAACTTTTGCTCACGTGGGGTTGGGTGGGTGTGTGGCTGTGTGTGTGCATGCTCGCGCAGGGGTGGGTGAAGTGGATGATTGGGTGGTTGTGTGTGTGTGCGCGCTCGTGCAGAGGTGGGTGTGTGTGCGCGTGCGTGCGTGCGTGCTTGCGCAGAGTTGGGGGTGGGTATGTATGTAGCTCACATAAAGGTGTGTGAGAGATCGCGCAGAGGTGTGTGCGTGTGTGTGTGTGCGGGCTGGGGTGTGGGGTGTGTGCTTCCAGCAGCCCCTTCCTCCTCTCCTCTCTCTGGTCTCAATCACTGCAGCCAGAATTCTTTTTGTAGTAAAGTCGGTTTATTGTTCACCTATCCACTAGATGGCAGTAATGAGTAATGGTAAAGATTTGCATGTTCAAAAAGAGCGGAGAACAAGCAGAGGGAGCAGAGAGCATGTGTTTCATTAGTTTTTGTTACAACTATTTCATGCCTTTCTGTTATTATCAATCAAGGCATAAGTTACAAAACTGTCGGCTCTGCGTTACTACACTATTCAAAGGTAAAGTGCAGGTTAATTTGTTTTATTTTTACTTAATATTTTGTATGAATAATTTCTATATGAATATTTTTGGGGTTTGGAACGAATCATCTGAGTTTCCATCATTTCTTACGGGGGAAATTCATCAAATTAATTTGATATGTGTGTTTTGATATACAAGCACGCTTCCGGAACGAATTATGCTCACAATCCAAGGTTTCACTGTACTAGACTATCATACGGTGCTACAATATAAGCACTTTATGCTACACTTCCCTATACTGTGCTATAATATGAACACTGACTTTAAAACCGAGGTATGAACAGAAGCAGGATTTTTGCATGCCATTACACCGTGACTAAGCTTAATAGAATGCTAATAGAACATTTATAACTCCTGTAACATACATGAGAACAGGAACTAACTTATTTAACTTTAACTCTAAACAGATTAAAGGTATGATGTGTCATTCTTAAACTGCAACTGTTACTGTAACTTAAGTGGTGTAAGAGGAATAAAGCACTTAGAGACATGCTTTTATAGGGAAAGAATGAACTGTGGTCCACCTCACCACCTCATTACTCTGTGTTTTACTACAACACCATAACTCTGTGTGTGTGTGTGTGTGTGTGTGCGTGTGCGTGGTGTTAACGTGTTACCTCTTTTCAGTCTCTCCATGGCACTTTTACTGCCGGCGTACGTGGGCCTGATTTCTCGACTCATCTCCTCTATAACAGAGAGCAGCTCGCTGTAGGTGGAGCCCTGAGACACTTTCACTGGCTGAGATTTCAAATTAAAACAAACAAAAACATAGTTTAGAAAGATTTTCCATTAAATGTTAGTTATTTATTAAGACTATTTTTACTTTATTTTTTCAGTACTGCATTATTACAACAAATAAATGTTTTAATAGTCTACAAAAACATTTATTTAGCTGTTTTAAATGATTACAAAACATTCATTATTGGCTGTCAGTTTATAGCCAAGCCTATTATTAAAAATAAAATATTTACATTAAAAAAAACTAATATTTAATAAAGATTTAAATACGAAACATTGATCTGAAAATGGGAAGGGAAATGTTATGATCTTTTCAGCTATATTATTTTTATAATAACGATATGCAGTTATTGTGAGATTTTCCCATACCTGTACAAAGCCCATGGACGGTGGACCGAAGTCACTGAATCCTTGTCTAAAAGTGGAGGCTGAGGGCAGAGACGGAGATGAGCCACATGACCCTGAGACACAGAAAATTAAAGTAGTGAGGATGATGTTAACAGTTTTATTCATCGTTTGGACAGACATGCGTGGCAAACACGCTACACAAATCCAAAAATCATGTTACACACAAAAGAAATAAATGAATAAAAAATAAGAATAAAAAATCATTAATAGTTAGTTAGTAAAGATATGTGTAGTATCACATGAGAGGGAAGAAACCCCGCACCTTACTTGAAAATTACTATGTTAATCATCTGTACGAAAGCTTACAAAAAATATGGTAATCTGATATAAATGTTTTAAAAAAATCTGTAAATTTAAAAAACTTTTACCAAGTGAAAATAAAATTAAAAATAAATCAAATTCAGGAAACCATGTATCCCTACTATTGCTTTTATGCATAAGACAAAAATCTAAGGTAGAGATCAACTTGTTCAAATTCATATTTTATAATCTGCTCAGAGTATTGCTGTTATCTGTAAAATACAATGGAGTTTAACAGTTTTATTTTGAGGTTTAGAGCATTTAGCAGACGCCACTTATACAGAGCCGCGTCTAGAAAAGGTTGATCACTTGAAACACTCAGGCACGAAATCAGAGCACCGTGCAGAAGATTTAGTCAAAGCATGTCTCTTTATATTAGTATGTTATTTTCTGTTATATTTATTAAGGCATTTCTAGCTCATTGGTAAGCTTCTCGCTTGCCATGCCAATGGGTCAGGTTCAATTCTCAGTTGATGCCTCAAACCCAGCCATGTAATGGGACTGGCACTAAGGATGCCCTCCAAGACGGGATGAAATGTGAGGGTTGGGCATCTTTCCATGTATGCAGCTCAGATGGTCCGCTGGGGTGACCCATTGATTGGGTAGCCCAAAGAACAACAGCTATATTATATTTAAAGCAAAACATTAAAAAAAAATCCAAGACAAATAAATATTTGATGATGACAAAAGTAACAGATGCCTATAAACAGCCCTTTCTGTGAAAAATTTAGCGGAATTGAGTTCTGGGTTCTAATCGGTCTGAAAATATCAATTCTATTTTTCTAGAAAAGATGATGAATCCAGATGTTTTTAGGAAGAAGTCTCCAGTATCAGCACTTCGTAAGATTGGTTTGTACAAAGCAAGCTGGATGATTGCCTTCATGCTGCATGTAAAAAGATCTGAAAAGACAGAAGCGTGGGGTAAAAACTCCAGAGGATGAAGAAACCCAGAGACTCTGAAGTGAAAGTAAAAGACAGACAGTACCAAGCATGATCAGACTGGTTCCAAGCCTGAATTAAATGGGGGGGGGTCTTCGTCAGGAAGGGCTTAGGCATAAGACCCATGCCAAGTTGTGTGTGAATCAGATGGTCCGCTGTGGCGACCCCTCAATGGGAGTGTCCGAAGGGCTAACAACTACCGAGCATGATCGGGTTGCAAAGAAAAGTCCAGGGACGAGAGGTAAGCATTTGTGAATATATGTACAACTCAACAGGATGCAGGTGAGAATAAACACTGAAGAAAAAACAAGAAGAGTGAGAGAGCGAAATGAGCTGTTTTTGGATAGTGTGAGTAAAAGTGTTGTGAGAAAGTAAGACAGGAAGAGCATCAGAACAGATCAGACTTGTCTATGATGGCTGATCTAACTAAATTACAAAAAAAAAACCTTGATGTCACGTGACTTTAAGACACTGTGAAGACAATTACATAATTACATAATGACAGACCTCCTGGAAAGGTAACGATCACTTATTCTTCAAGAGTGTCCTTACATACGGAGATCACCTGTACATGAACCTGATGTAGGTGTAGCAGTGAGAGCAGCTCACCTGGAGGTGTGTGATTGGAGCCCGCAGGTGCCGGAGCGATGGGTTTATAACTCATACTGAGCTCACTAAACTGCTCCGTTTTGTATAATTAAGTTTTAAAACGGTTCACACACACAAACACACACACACCTAACCCTGAGTATGGCACAAAATCTCACAACAAACCCTGAAATAAAAATACAATGCAACGGCTTTTTAACCAGCCTGAACTCAGACACACGACCTTGTCATATACTTTAATATAAGTTACACTAGCTGAAAATGTAATTAATGTGCCAGCTAAGCTAAGCGCTATGCTAACCTCTTTGACTAAACAAAAGCCGCTAGCAAACCGCTAACACCAATTCCACCAACTATCCTCTCATTCACACCTACGGGTTATCTCAAGATTCTCAGCGTTTCTACAGACAGAACTGGTGTCCGGCTTTATAATAAAAATCCAGTAAAAAACAAACAAAAAAAAAAACAAATAGTGTATAAAAACTAACCGACAAACACGCCGGAGTAAGGAACAGAAGAAAAGAAAGCCGGAGCTCTGTCAAAAAGCCGAAAATGGCAAACCACAGGAAGTCCCTCGCGCGTACGTGCTGGAAAAAAAGGAACGTGACGTCACGACGCAGTATGCGTGCGTCCGTACGTGCTTCACAAAGGAAAAGTTCTCACTTAGGTAAAAAGTGGCTTAAAGCTAACTCTATATTATACGTACTTTAAGAAATAGAAATAAAGATTTGTGGCACTGTTTCAGCCCATATTAAAAATGATGATACAAACAAACATTTCATAGATTTTTATTACTTTACTGTTTGTTACTATTTTGTTAAATTTCCTTTTATAGCCAAAGCTTCCTGTTGTCTGCTTTCTGCTGATTGGTTTTCACCTCTCTTATTGATTTACTTGTTTATTTAATCCCCTTTTTGGTGCCACAGTGACGTATTGTTATAGCACTGTGGCCTCGAACCCACCTCCAGAGTCGAGGGTTCGAAACCCGCCCTTAGGTCTGTGTGCATGGAGTTTGTATGCTTTCCCTGTGATTGGTGGGTTTCCACCAGGTACTCCAGTTTCCTTCCACAGTCCAAAGACAAGCAGATTAGGCTAACTGGCAATCCCAAATTTCCCCTAGTGTGTGAATGTTGACTGAAGGTCCTACCATGGACATGAAAATGCAAATAAATACAATGGTCCCCACTGGACTCTACGGTCCCTAGATGGAAGGAGGTTTCTAGATGGATGGATAGACGGAAATTGCATAGTAAATGTGTGTGTTTCTGCCCTAAACTGTATTGACACCCACTCACTGTGCCCCAAGTCCCCTGCGCTAGGCTCTGGGCCCCTGTTACTCTACAGGATAACCGCTATGGAGAATGAGTGGGTGGTTTGGTGTGAGGTTTAAATTTTTCATAAAGGTTTCTTTTTATGATCAGTATCATGTTTTAGGGCTACAGTTTATAAAAATACTAATACACACTAGTGAAAATAAATTTGCAATATTTCAAGAAAAATCAGCTCTGTCCATCCTACCAGTCACTTTGTAAATGTATAACTACTGTTTGCATAATGTTTTGGCACCCCTCCATGATGTGCATCAGTGGAAACTAAGTCCCAGTGACCAGTGTTTACTCTGAAAGGTTTCCCAGAGTAACATTAGAAGCTTCCTCTAATACCTCTCCTCTTATACTTATCTCATTCTGAATATTAAATGCAAGCTTGCAGAGCATCAGCATCCATTATAGAACCTAATGGACATGAAAGTCTCTCACTGATTTAATCCATCTGACAAAAAAAATAAGAAATTGATTGAAACTTTTACTAGAGAATGTGTAGGTTAATCCATTCTTTATTTGAAAAAGAAAAGAATGTATTTCCTTTTAGAATAAATACTCCTAAACTAATTTAATGATGGAATCTCTGTTAAATGTGAGTATAAGGAAAACCCAGTTCTAAAATGTGATTTATAACTTTTTGTACAAAGGTATCAACATTATCAAGCATTATACAACAGTTAGTTCAAATCAAGTAATCTGATTGGACGAAAGCCATTCTACATGTGATCAAAATACAGCATAACATCACTGGGATGTTTAACTATATGAATAACTCCCTGTTCCGGGTTTTCTACAATGACTAATTACACTAACTGTTGGTCACAGCATGGGTGAAAGTAGGTCTGTATGCTCCGCAGTACTGAGGAGAGATCAGCTGCCTGCCAAAACACACATTCAAAACTAGTCACAGAAGCACTTTTAGCAAGAAAACAATTCTGATAACATTATCATCTTAAACAACACGCTGTCTACTTAATAATTGCTTCTAAGTTGTTCCGAATTGGCTCTGTGTTATTTTATTTACAACTAAGTTGAGCTACAAAGATAACTAGCTTCTAACACAATGCTAAATCCCAAATCCCTCTCTAATCCCTAATCAGAGAGGGGATTATTATATACAATGAAACCTCAGATTGCGAGTAACGCAGTTCCGCAAAACGAGCAAAGATTTTTAAGAAATTTTGACTTGAAAAACGAACAAGACTTGGTTTACGAGTACCGAGTATTGTGTATCACGCATGCGCTTCTTGTTTTGACACCGAGTGACACCATCACATGATCACAACTGAGGCAATGGTTTTTCTCTCTTCATACATTTCTCTCTTCGTGCCCCTTCATACACACACACCCCTCCTCTCGCCTTTACACACACACACACACACACACACAAACACACACACACACACACACATACACACACAGAGCGCCTGCGCGCATAAATGGAAACACTTATCTTTCAGGATTTATTTTTACTTTTTTTAAAGGTAAAGTGCAAGTTAAATAGTTTTATTTTTACTTTATATTTTGTATTAACTATTTTTATGTATTTATTTTTTTGGGCTGTGGAGCAAATAATTTGAGTTTCCATTATTTCTTATGGGAAAATCCACTTTGATTTACAAGTGTTTTAAAATACGAGCCCACTTCCAGAACAAATTATGCTCGTAATCCAAGGTTCCACTGTACTATGTATTATATACCCTATTTGGGATTCAACACCGGAAGTTAACATATTCTAAAGCAGTATAAGCAGAAATATAAAGTAAATCTCTTACGTTTCTCAGCAATATCCACTGTCTTCTCAGCCTTTCGCTATATAGTATCGGTAAAAATTTAAAACTACTTTCACCCCTTTTGTTTACAGTTAATCACTAAATATTGGTTGCCAGCTCCGCCAGTCACAGTTAGTTAGTTCGACCATCTAAGGATATGTGTTGGCCGGAGAAAAATAACTGGTTAAAAAAAGAAACAAGTCATAATCTGTTGATATTAAATGGTGTTTGTGGAACTGGTGTATAAAATCAATATCATACTCGAGGTCATAAATAAATAACAATTTGCAAACGAATATCGATTATGTTTGTAAAAACAAATAAGGGAAAAACTTTTTTCCCTTAGTGCATACCGCAGAGGGTTAATATTCCTGATTACAGCACTCAAACCTTCACGCATGCGCATTTCATTACAAAAAAAAAAACCCCAGTCATGCTGATCTGAGATCTGCAGTGCTGCGTTCATCCTGTCTGAGGCTCAGACTCAACCCTCAGCATCCACGATGCACGCAGCAGCTCCATCTCCTACTGTGCGATGCTGTGTGTTCCTCATCTTATTCTTCTCATGCTGTGTAAGTTGCTCTGGAGGAAAGCGTGTGTTTAAATGTCCTTCAGGCTGTACCTGCACCCCCGAGACCATCATCTGCGTCGGATCATCCTTCATCCCCCGGACTGTCCCTGTCGACATCAGCTCTCTGTAAGAGTCTTTAAAGAATCTCTAACAAACAGCATGTGCTAGACAGATAAAAATGTAGCTCACTGTTCAGCTGAATGATCGCTTGATCATGAATTATTTGCAGGAGTATCGTCAATGGCACTTTCCCAGAGATCCGAGAAGCAACATTTGCCCTGATGCCATCTCTGCACTTGCTGTGAGTCAGTTTTCATCAGTGCACATCCTGCATTATGCAGCATCATCATCACATCCTGTGTATTGTATATTACACTGTATATTATACATAAATTTCACTTGTGCTTTACTGGAATAAAAAATTAATATGTAAATTTCAGATTTCCATTTAAAGAATACATTCGGGATTTTTCAAGCTCATCTTATGTTGGTGTAATTTGTCTTATTTTCCACCCTGAATGTTTTGAGAGACAGAAAACACAGCCCTCATTCTGTGCAAAAGTTTGTCATGGCTCAACTGAGGCATCAGCTGTATCACTAAACTAAATTCAAATTCAAATTTTATTTGTCACATACACAGTCATACACAGTACGATATGCAGTGAAATGCTTGGTATGCAGTGAAATGCTTGCATATTTTAAAGTCTCTTTAAAATATATTTTCTCTTTTGTCCCCCAGGATAGTAGCTCTTTATTGAACAGCAGTTGGGCAATACATAAAAGAACCTATTAAGGCACCTATTACTATGCAAAAAAAAGTTTTAGATTATTTTCAAATATTGAAATAGGTCTCTGTGCTCAGACAAAATATAAGAAAAACATTCCCTTCTTTCGTTTTTGAAAAAAGCTATTAAAAAAAAGAAAATTTCACCCATAAATGTGCTCTGACTTGCCATTCAACTTTCCTGCCTGGTATGATGTAATCCCAGACGGTGGGGTGGCGGGGAGGGATGTCTGGACAGCCTCCTCCTGCTCAACCTCTAGGGATCATTTTCAGTAAAGTCCCATTTCCTGTGTTGTGATTGGATACAAAAATGCACTTTCACCATAGGGCATAATGGTGAGTAGGTAGCAGTAACCAATTTTCAAGATTCAAGATTCAAAGAACTTTATTAATCCCAGAGGGAAATTGCTTGTGCTTGGTTACAGGTGCTCATAGTTGTAATAAAGGTAATAAATAATAATAATAATATAAAAAAAAAAAAATAAAATAAAATAAAATAAGAAAAATAAAAAAATTAAAAGACTTGTAAATATTGCACAGTAATAATCTAGTATG
>JAQQZS010000038.1:5767637-5777896 GCA_030068045.1 Platyallabes tihoni
GTGTGTGCCCTGCGATGGATTGGCACCCTGTCCAGGGTGTACCCCGCCTTGTGCCCGAAAGCCTCCTGGGATAGGCCCCAGGTCCCCGCGACCCTGATCACAGGATAAAGCGGTATAGAAGATGAATGAATGAACTTCAGTCTCTCAGGTGCAGCCTCACCTTTGTGGAGACAGACACCACACGTCTGAATGCCTGTCCAGGTCCACCAGTTAAAGACACTTTGACAGCACCACCTTCCACAAGACTCTTCACAATGAGTTGCATTGGATCCCTGCATTGCTTGTTGACATTCTCCCAGGTGTGTTTCCAAGTGTACCTCTTTTGGTAATCCATCTCCTCTCATGTTCTAATAGTCCTCAGCTGTTTCCTCTTCCCCTGCCTTTTTACCCTTGTGTTAAATTGTCACCCCTGAAGTGTTGGACCGTTTATACTCTTGCATGTTTTTCTGCCTTTAATTCTGTTTTGCATGGACTCTTGCTGTTTTGGATTTGTTTCCCCCGAAGTCTCCTCATAAAGCCATAAAACCTGCATATGTACACGTCTCCACACTTAATACCCGACATAAGGATGATGATGATGTTCCGCCTTGGTTAAAGAGTGTTATAACTTTTCTTTTGACACAGTCGGAAATCAGTTCGGATCTCCATCTGATGAATTTTTTTTATGTGGAAAGTAAAAAAGCTGATCTGTCAGCTGGCATTCAAGTTGGAACCAGCTTTATAGAGAATATTGTTTTTCATCCATTGATGACTCCATTTCCTCAGTACCATAATTCAAATAATCTGGTTGAACCTCCTTAAAGTGTAGTGGATCCTTTATTTATTGTAGATTTAAGTATTAAAGACAAAAAAAGGTTGTGATTCTGCAATACAAGGGTGAATCAAACAAAAACATTATTTCCCAATCTGCAGTAAATGTTACAAATAGGTGTGACAAGTATATTATTCTTCTACAAATCCTTTTGCTTAATGTAAGCAAGTGTTCCAGCATTAACAAAAATTCACTGTCATCCATTTGCTATTTTGTCAGACAAATAGTTTACAGCCATGTTCTGGCACTAGGCTTGCTGTGGAATTCCTGCTCAATGAGCCAACCATGGCAGAGCTGGGATTTATCACACAACCTTCTGATCTATAACACAAAGACTTGACAGCTGACCCCCATCAACTAGTTTTAGTTGACACCACTGTAAATGCTTTATTAAAACTGTTAGATAAGTAAATGTAACGTGAATGTATTATTTTATACTATATAATTAGGGCGCAAGCACCATGACATCATTGCCATCGCTCTGATAATGCTGTTTTAGTAGTGATGATGAGCCCAAGCACTATGACATCGCACGATGATGACATGCCTATGACATTATCATGCATCATAGTCACACACCCTACACACGCTACACATCTCAGACAAACGATAACCAGCCCAAGCACCTGCGCCATTACGATCACCAAACCCTGCCCACATTGAGTGAAATCAGCTACCGGGTGCACTAGAAAGACACGTCCAACTGTGACGATGCCTTAAACTTCTTTTTCTTTATTTACAAAAAAAATTCATTATTTTCTATATTTTTCTATTGCACAGAATATTTTTATTTGTACAGAAATATTTTTACTTTATTTTACCTAGTTTCTAGGTATTCTCTAGTGTATTTCTTTTTTTATTCATATTTATTTCTTATAAATAAGCTTTTAATTTTAAAGTTACTAGTGGTCGTGTAAGCATTTCACTGCATATCATATTGCGTATGACTGTGTATGTGACAAATAAAATTTTATGTGAATTTGATTTATGCCATATTCAGTGACATCATCGTCCGAGTGCTCAAAAGGCACACAGGTTGTGTGGTGCACCTGGGGGGCTGTTGCACAGGTGCTTTTATATATATGAAAATCAGTGCAAAGGTTGGAATCTGCTGCCATTAGGACATCTGCGACTCGGGGCCTTTACGGAGATTTTGCTTTTTTGTAAAATATATATTATTTTATACATTTTTATAAATTTTTTATTATTATTTTGTTTTTATTTTATTTTATTTTATTAGATTATGATATTTTATTATTTATGTGAAGCACTTTGGGGCATTCTTGTTGTTAAAGTGCTATACAAATAAAGATGAGTTGAGTTGAGAGTTGAGTTGAGTATAACTCATACACACTTGCACATATACATGTCAAACTTGGTACACTTCTAGATCTCATTGAGCTAAAAAAATATTTACTATGCATGTCATGGGCTCAATTAATTTAAGACATCAGCACTATTAAATACACACACTATGCACACACACACATGGTGTGTAGTCAATTACTATAGTAAAAACTAAGGTTTACCAGACATGGTGTAAAAATCTATTCAGTTAAGTATTGCAATTCTTTTGCAACGCCTCACTGACTACAAAATAAATGTTTATGTACAGTATGTTTGCAGTTAAGTTGGCTATTCGCACATTGGCAGGCAATACAGCATCTGTGTGGTAATGGAAAATAATTTGCAAAGTTTGTTTAGAACTGTAACAAAATCTGAATAAAAAATTTAATAAAATAAAACTTTGATACTTACAGAATCACAATACAAACTGAGGTATCATGATAATATCCTATTGGGAGGTCCCTGGTGATTCCCGTCCCTATGTTTACTATGATGTGTAGTAAATACTACAGTTTACTCTAGTATGCTATAGTAAATAGTTTATTAAACTAAAGTATATTTTCCTAGAGGTCATCTCTCTTCGCCTCTCCTTATCAAAACCAGATAAGGTAGACTTGTTCCACCAACACTTCTACAAGCTGGACACGAGAATAACATCAAGCTCTGGAAATGTGAGACATCAATAAGAAGTTTGTTAATAAACCAAATTGCCCAGCCCACCAAAGGCTTAAAGATGTAGAGATAAAAATATTAAATATTTTGCATTATAACACAGAAGTCTACTTAAAATCCCAAAAGTTACTCATAAAAAAAATATTTACGTCAAATAGGTTCATCTGACAAAATGTTTCCTCATTGATTTACCAATTAAATTCCAGCCGGGATAAAATGGGAGGGTTGCGTCAAGAAGGGCATCCACAGCGTAAAACCTGCGCCAAATTGCTGTGCGGATCAGTTGGTCTGCTGTGGCAACCCCTCAACGGGAACAGCACAAAGGCAAAAACAAGTGTGATGCTCTTACATCACACGTTACTGTATGTATTACATTTCTTTAAAATGACAACACTCAGAGCACTGTAATAAAATCCGTAATATTAATAATGGATTTAGCTCCAACAGCAACACACAGTGGTCATGACTTGTAACTCCTACCATGGAAAGAAAGAAGTAAATTACAAATGAAAATGTTTTATTCGTCACTTCAGACCAGTTTTAAAAAAAACACCAAACAGTTCATGTATTTACATTCACGTGTTCTTTCATGTTTTGTTCCTCATATTTATATACATATATATTTACATACAATATTTACAGGATGAAAAAAACAAGCAAATAGAAATAACAGCAGGAACAATAAAGACAATAACACCAGTAATGTGGGTCATATTAATAATATTAATAATAAGGACCGTGTAATGTATATATTTATATAAATCTGTATGTACATGGTGAATGAAAAATTAACTACAGATTAGACACTACACAAATAATATCCACTGTTAAATAATTTAAGTGTAAACTGAGGTGTTAAGTGTGGTTACGTGTTTGATATAAAAAAGTCTGAAGAGTAGAAACAGATCACACACACATACACACACGAGTAAAGCTCATTAAATCAACCTCGTTAAGCAACAATTAAACGCATCTACACAACCAGAAACCCGCTCTAAACGCTGTTACAATGTCTCAGCTACTGCTCTAGAACCAGAACCTGCTCTAATCATTCTGATGAAATATCCAAGCTGCTGTTCTAGAATCAAATATCCTGTTACAATATCTGAGCCAATATTTCAGAGCAAAAACCCACTTCACACATTCAGTCGGAAATAACCAACCTATTAGTCTAGAATCGGTGCCACTTAGAAACTTCTGTTAGACTGCTTTAGAGCCAGAACCCTCTCTAAACATCTTTATAACAGTTAAAACATCTCAACCCCTTTTCTAGGACCATATATCTACTCATTCCCCGCTCTAAATATTCTGTTCTCTCCAGAACCAGGACAGAAACCACAAGTTTAAAATGAACACCTTGTTAAAATGTCTCAGTTTCTGGTCTAAAACCAAAATGGACATGGTTACTAAGCTGGGTTGGGTCAACACCATTTCAAACATTCTGCACTAAAAGCCTTATTAAAATGTCCTAGCTATTGTTCTAGAACTGGATACAACAATGCTGTAAATGCTCTGTTTGAGCTATTGTTCTAAATCTAGAACCAACATTCTCCCACTACTGTTCTAGAACACTCTAAAAGGTATGCACTAATGCTCTGTCCTGTCAGAAGGTGTGACCCACCTACGTTTCTAGACTCTGTCCTGAAAGGATGTTCTAGAAGTAGAACAAACACTGTTCCAAACACTATGTTTAAATTGACTCTATTCTAAACAATAAAAATCCTTAGCTGAAATGACATGCTGAGAACTGACTCTGTTCTAACCATACTATTTTAATCTTTGTCCTACCATCCAAGAACATGTATGACTTCTGCTCAACTCTCTAACGTTACAAACCTATGAGGGTGATGTTCTGTCCTATCAGAAGGGCTGAGCTAATGGGGTAGAACTCTATTCTAGCTGCCCAGTTAAAATTGATGTGCTATCAATCTAGAGCCTGTACCAACTTCTGATATAGAATCCAAACATTCTACATTTCTAAATGATCTTACCTGATGTTTTGTCCTATTGGTCTATACGGTCTAGAACTAGAAACAACTCTAAACGTTCCAAACATTGCGTTTAAATCTTGACACTACTGGCAGAAAACATAAAACTGGCTCCGTTGTGTTCTAGAATCATAACAATTGAGTACTCTAAACATCTGAGCTGATGTTCTGTGCTTTCTAGACTGATCTGAACATCCTGTTAAAATATCGGAGCATTTATATCCGCACACGTACGCAAAACCAGCTGAAATGTATTTATGTGAAAATATAGAGTAGTGAATAAATAATCTGAGCACTCCCCTATTACCCTTATTTACTTCAGATGAACATTAAAAATAAACTGATTGAGTTACTACCTGCTGCTGTGTATCTTGATATGAGCAAATTAGTCAGTCATTCTTTTTTTTTCTTTTTTGGTTTTGAAGGGTGCGCATGAAATGTATGATTAATGAGATTAGATGAGGGTTTTCTCCTTCACCTTTTTTTTTCCTTCCTTCTTTCATGCTTGGGTCTTTTTTCTCAAAAAGGTCAAAAATTTTAAGAAGGAAATGTGTCTGATACGGTGCAAACCTGACTTTTCTTTTACTTTAAGACACTGTTTTTGTGAAAACAAAGACGCTATTATGATCTGTTGAAGATGTTTTTTTTTTTTTCAGGAGTCACTCACGAGGAAGCACCACTGAAACTTTGAGGCTCATTAAATAAATAGTACAAGCCGTCTTTGGGGACAACTAGAGACATTAGTGTTGTTTTATGTGTGTGTATAGTAGAGCTGGGCAATATGGTCATGGAATACTGATACTGTGATATATGAACATTATGATACAGTCGATTATTGTTATATATACAACAATGTATTTCAGTTTCATAAATGAAAAACTGTGGCACACATGTATCATGATGTTCAAAAATATCACAATATTGTCAGGATACATTTTTCCCAAGTCGTTATAAATTAACAAGAGAATGAAAACAAACTCATCAGAATAACAGTAATAAAAAATGTCTATGGTAATCTTCATCAATGTGCAGAGTTGCTGACATTTCAAGTCTTTTAGTTTTCCTAACTAAAAATGTCTGGTGATTGTACACACACACACACACACACACACACACACACACACAGGGTACACCTTCATATCTGTACAGCTTTAGTCTGGTTTAGAAACTCCTCATCTCCTCTCCCTAACTCTGACTCTTCCTACCTTTCCCTAGCAGGCTTTGTGATTGGCCGCCTCAGCAGACGGACAGGGTGGGTGGGCTTTGTCTCTGCTGTGTTTTCTTCAGCAGTTGGATGCGGTTGTGGCAGTAGAACTTGATGGCTCTCCAGTCTCTCCGGTTGGTGACGAGGAGCGGACACTGCTCCAGGCAGCGCTCACAGTCTGCTTTAGCAGGGACACGCAGCTCCATAATGTTCCGCACCAGGTGCGACTCTACCGCAGCCCGCTCCGCCTCAGACCACGGACGCTTCAGTACGCCACGCTTACCTGAAGCAGGGAGAAGGAGAATGAGAAACAGAGATTGTACAAATGGAATAAGAGAACAGAGACAGGACAGAAATGTAGGAAACAAAGACAAAGACAGAAGGAAAACAGAGTAAAAAAAGAAATACAGAGAGTAAAATGAAACAAAAACAAGTGAGCGACGGGAAGGAATATAAGGGAAATCAGATATAGAATGAGGAAGGAGGAAAGGAAAAACAGAAAAACAAAGGAAAGAGAAAAAAAGAAAACAGTATCAAAACAAAAAGGAAAAACGGGGGAAATAATAAGAAAAAGGAGAGTGAGAAGCGAGAACGATAAAGATATAAAGAGGGCACAGACAGAAATCAAGTTAATGAAAGATAAAGTGAGATTTTGAAGGACAGACAGATAAGAGAAAGGCGGGTGAGAGTCAGTGAGCAGTAAAAAAGAGTTTTGAAATAAAGGAAAAAGAAGAGAAAGGGAAGAGGGAAGGACAGATTTGAGGATGTGTTAATCATTGGTCATTCGCAAACACATCACAAACACAGACAGGGAGCTGTTTGAAAATAATCTGTAGTACACACACACACAAGGTCACCAGTTTCCCCTCAGAAACTGTATTAGCTTGCAGGTTAATTATTAGATGCACACACACACCTGGCTTGGGCTGTCCTGAGCCCCTCTTGCGGTTGGGAGAGAAGGGAGAGCAGCTCATCTTCTTGAGCTGAGGGGGTTTGATACCACTGGAGGACTTTTTAATCATGATGGTTGGAGAATCGCTCTTTTCCTTCTCTTGCTCTCCATCTGATTCTTCCGACAACGAATCTGCAGAATTCCCCGACATCACTGGCCATGCGCACAGAGAGAGAGAGAGAAAGATTGCAGAATTTACGCTTTAGTAAATTTTTTCAATGCTTAACTGCATGTTTATTACATATAAATATTCTCAAAACAATATAAAAAGTATTTCAATAATACAGAATAAAATGAAATGAGGAGATTATTCTTTAAATATTAAATTATTCTTTAATATTTCTAACATAACTCGAGCCTGAATTGATTGATCTAATATAAACATATTGTTTTTTTACTCTTATAATTACACAGAAACACACACACACACACACACTCACCATCCAGCTCTAAACAGATATGATGAAGACTCATTCCTCGGAAGAGTACGCCATCTCTTTCCCCGCACAGTACCACACGGCCGATCAGGCCCATGAGCCCTGGGTCCTGGCCAATAGTAACGCAGCTTTGAGTCACATGGTACTCCTTCTGGAGAAAGTTCTCTAACCTCTGCTGTGCGGCTCCACGCTGTCCCTCCTCTTCTCCCTCGCTTAGCATCAGTAACTGGGTAAGAATTGCGACTTGTCTACGAACGCGTGTTTGTGTGAGTGCCCTTGGGTGGCGCGTTCCACTTGACTTAGCCAAATTTCTTAGCAAATCTGTACCTCTCAGAGGTGTGGCGGGAGAATGGTATGGCCGGGCAAAGACATAGGGGTTCTGGGGATCGACCCCAACTCCTGCCCTAGTTTGTAAAAGAAGCTCTAAGCACTGTTCGGAGTGAGGGGGCAGAATCAGGGGCTGCACTCGTCCTCGTTTTCCCTGGACGCCCACTCGAGGGAGATGGGGCAGGACAAGCCTCTCAAAAGGAGAAAGCGAGGCTTCAAGAGGTGTAAGAGCATTGGGAGGCAATGGGGCATAGGACTGAGGGGTCACCCGTGTCTGGTACTCGGAGATGGTGAGTTTGGAGACCTCACACTCACGGCGACGGTTGTAGAGGATGAGAAGCGCCAGGCTAGAATGGCAGAGCAGACGCCATGCTTCAGCTGACTGCGGGGAACGTGACAGAGAGATGAAGGCTGAGTGCTGGAGACGCCGCAGGTACAACACAAGGGAGGAGAGAGATGAGAGCAGGGGGAGCATGTGAGGACGGCGAGAACTGATAAACAAGGAGAGAGAAAAATACAGATATTATACATGAAATAACAATAATATGACATATTTTGCCAAAATCTGTTTACATCAAAATAATTTTTATGAAAATGGCTACTGAAATTCCTCTTTAAGGCTTGGACTAATTAGGAACCCAGTCTGAAATTTTACCTGGAAAGGTCACTCTTATCCTCTGCACTGCTGTCATCATCTTCCTCTCCTTCTTCCTCATTCTCTTCCTCCTCCATTTTAGGGTCCTCCACCTGCTTTAACACCTCGACAAACTCCTCCTTCATCTTCTCCATTATATCCAAATCTTCTCTCTCTTTCTTTTTGCGTCCTGCTTTCCTGGGTGGAGTCACCGGAGTGGGTGGGCTTCTCTTCAGCACTGACACAGGAACACCTCCGACCCTTCTGGGTGGTGTAGTGGGTGGAGGAGGGGCAGGGCTTTTGCGATGGGTGGGGCTATTAAGAACAGGGCTCTTTCTCGTTGGAGAAACAGAAGAAGAAGGAGGAAGAGGAGGAGGGGGCGGAGACTGTTGTGTGGGAGTAACGATAGTTTCTCTGTGGTTACGATTGTGCCCTGACGCAGTGGAAGAGGAGGAGGAGGATGAAGGCAGAGAAGCATGTAAATGAGGCAGGTGGGCGGAACCTTGTGATTTCAACATGGCTGCACGTACGTCTGGCTGGTGAGCATGGTGTTTGTCTAGATGGCGTTGGACAGAGCGGTAATGGCGACCACAGTACACACAACACTGCTTCTGCATCACAGGGCTCACACCCCTACCGGCGCTGACATTAATACAGCTGCCTCCAACCCCAGCAGGGGCAGGGTTTTTAAACACAGGCCTGGAGGGTGCAGGAGGCTGAGGGGGACACGAGGGCAGGGAGTGGGGCAAAGGCTGCGATGGCGGTCGGCCTGGTGGCCGATGAGGTGGGGGATGAGGCTGTTTCTTCTTATCATTAGAGTTTGCATTAGTGTTAGCCGCAGCTGAAGAGGAGAGTTTGCGGTGCTTTTTGCGACGACGAGGCGTCCGGCTGCGTGGTTCTGCGTCATCTGAATCGCTGAGCTCAGAATGAGAGAGCTGAGAGGATTTAGGAGAGAGAGACCAGGATGGAGTGAGATAATCCGATACATGACCAGACCCAGACTCCTCCTCCTAAACAGAATGAGAGTGAAAGAAAGACAGACAGAGAAAGACAGCATACACTTACATGTATGAAAAAACTGAAGACTGAAATAAAATAAAAAAATAACACACAGATGGAAAAGTGAGCTTAAACAAAACATATTATATTATACTAGGATCGTGGACAAACAAGACGCAAATAAAGAAAATAAGAGAAAGAAAAAAAAGAGATTATGTATATTGGAAAAGAACATTCATGTCCTTCTGCCATCCTGATCCTGCCCCTTCCTACAGCTACTCTGGTTACACTATCCTATTAACTATAGGTTCACAATCTGGAGACTCAAAACTGAAGAAATGTGAACCTGAAACATCTGTCCACTAGCATCACATCACAGGGCCAGGTTTCAGTATGGAAGTAAACCCGCTCAGATTTTCACAAATCAAATACAGTCATTATTTTTTGAGTGATTTATTTAAACTTGTCGAATTATACAGAATCAATTTACTTCTATTTAACAATAACCAAATAAGTTAGCTAGATAACTTACCTTGCACTTTGGTTGGGAGGTTTTTACTACCACACTGCCCTCATTTAATTGTTATTATTGTAATTTATTCTACCAAGAAAATACTAACCATAAACTATCAGAATTAGGCATTAGACATTTAAAGCAGTCAGCTGTCTGAACAATGATTTTTTCCCCTTTATCTAGTGCCATGGTTCTCAAAGTGGAGTTCCTCAGGGGTCTGTAACAGGGCATGACATTAACTTTTTTGCTCACTGGCCAATGTGGCTAGTGGATTTCCGGAGTCACTAGCCATTCAGTCTTTTTACTAGCCACAATTTTGTTACCAGAAAATCGCATTTTTTTCTTCACCATGATACGTTAATGTTTGTTATATC